>JTDE01000334.1:224277-252290 GCA_014338405.1 Paragonimus skrjabini miyazakii
ATTCTCACCGCTAGAACTGCCGCGTTTAATTCCAGGCGTGGTATGGTAACTGTCTTCATAGGAGTTACTCGGGATTTAGCTAACACGAGAGTGCAATACGGCTGGCCCACCTTTGGTTTATTTGAATGGAATTGTCAGAAGACAAGAATTCATTTTGCACACTCTCTTTAGTCGTAAACGTTTGACTAGCATGAAAACAAAACCAACAAGACTTAAATGAAACGATTAAAACTACAAATCGGGCTGGATCGTGATTGATACTCACTGTTAAACCCACGGTAGACAAAGGTTGAAATTCAGTTATTTTTGTGCGAATACGACCGACTGTAAATGGTTGATCAATAATGTTTTAATGTACTTGAGAATTTATGAGCTGTGAGCGTTCATCAAGACCTTAAACAAAGATGCGTTATTGAGACTGTGACCTTCAGTCGATAAGTACCTTGGAATGAATTAAGCGGCGTTTCGTTCTCACTGAGTATCACTCATTAACGAGCGGGCAAATGCAACTCTCGACCATTCTGAATTGTGCTCTTTAGCCCTGGTTGCGAATATTCTTTTTGTTCTACTAATATATGTTTCCGCAATTGCAACAAAAATTGATAGACACAATGATTGGTGGAACACATAAGACCTTGTTTTTTGACCGACGGTAGAGGCTACCTAGACATTTGTAAGGCCAGAACAAGCTTTGCTGCATTATACACACGTTTTAATGTGATACTGGTCATCTTTCTGGAAGTGTTCATCAGGTTATCACGTTTGAAAAGGAGTTTGACGTAGACAGCTTTTTTAGGTACCTCCAAAAGTGCTTTTTCAGCGGGAGTAAGTTCATTTCATTTCGAAAGCGGTCGACCGGAAATTTCGTGGGAATGTGACAGCTGCGATCCCTTGTGGGTGATGTTCAAACTATATGTAAAACCAAAATCCCCGCCTACTCATCACTTATTTTTAATGCTTAACAGCTAAGCTTATCGTGATTTTTCCATCCAGTACATGCTACTTTTCACTGACCACGAAAACTTTGCCACATTTTCTTCTGTCAGAAAACTGAGCTACGCCGGCTTATAGCTTCATCGTTCGACAACCTTGTTTAACAGGTGAAAAAGTTAGCTGTTTGTGCATTGCGGCTCGCCACCTCGCCTGAAAATGACATCCTGCTTTTTACTGTTTTGTGGTTAACAGCAATCAGACCAACTTCCAACTAGAACACGTATTTCTAAATAAAAAACATCCTGGTCAGTTTCATCATGTTCAAGCCTCTTTTTTTGACAAAGTTGTCAGAAAATGCCTTTATCATTTCATTCCGTTCTTTTTTCCAGTCTCGTTTGCTTCCTCTCTATTTCTTTAACAAACCATTAGCTGTAATTCGCATTTATGACATTGTAAATACCATTCCAACCAGGCATTTCTATTGGCTTACTGCAACTGACTTCGGAAAGTGCACTCTGATGTTTCTGTTTCCTGTTTAAACAGCTTTATCGTTGTAGTTATACATGTACTTTCAGCATCCACTTATTGAGTAAATTTTTTATTAACTCTACACGAAGCTTACAGATGACCGGACTGGAAAAACGGTGGAATGTTTGTTTATCTAAAGATACTCCACTATATTTAAAGAGACCAGTCGAAATATCTGTCTGAATATAAAAATGGCAACAAAATGTTCTGTTTTTCAACTCCCTTACTACTTATAAGAAATCAATACATCTTTAAGCAATCTGAATTAGCCTACTGATTACAACCAGACCGGGACCATCAATCGTAGATATCTGGCCTCAAAACTATTGAATCGTTCACAAGCACAAAGAGTTGAGAGTTTAGGCACGATAGTTAGGCAGTGTTTCAAGTGATATCGGAAGCACAAAGATCGGTGCGGTTGCCTCATAAGAAGTAGGACAAGAGTTCAATAGACATTTGTATTATAGAAAGGCACCGGTGACGAATTCTAACAAAAACAAAACTTGAATCTAGTTCCCTTCTTCAAAGGGGTTGGTCGCAGGTCATTTTCAGTTCAGAAGCAGCAACCAACTGTCACCGGTGCTCACGTGACACCTAAATTCCCAACTACTTATCAGTGAAAGATCTGTAGCTATTTTAGCGAGATAATTAGGCAATGACCTTCTTCTTGAATACCTTTCAGTTACCCATTCAAAGACCTTTTGACCCATTTAGTTTTCTCACATAATTGTTTTCGTCGTAATGGTAAAAAATGCGGAAACTACAAAAATAATATTAAACTAACAAAACGTGATAAGTGAATAAAAATCCATTGAATGTTAAAAATGAGTTACATTTCACTGTGAACCGATAACTGCCGATCATGTGACTATTGTATGACCCACTTCCCGGATTAGAGCAGCATCTACAGTTGTGCAGACTCACTTCTCACGAGGGCTGATTTACGATCATTTATCGATCCGAGGTCGACAGTGATCGGCTCACCTACCAATCGGCAAGCGAGTTATAGTGACACGTGCAGTGTGTCGTTGCCATGACTGTCTAACGGTTGGATAAGACGACTGTTCACATGAGTATCCACATATGTCCAGAACTCGAACGAGGGATACCTTACTTGTAAAATGCGTATATCACAAGAAAAAGCTCAAGCTTTGCTCAAGAAATTTCATGCCATGGACCAAAACGCTGACGGAATTTTGTCGGCTGAAGAGGTTTCTTTTGTGATTCGGCGATCTGGCTTGAGTGAAAAAGATGCCAAAGTGAGTAGTTACACAGTAACCATCAGCAAGAATGATGTTTCTTTAGGTGTGTTTTCCTGCGTAGTCGTTTGTATTCCCGTGGAAGATCGATAGAAAACTAGTCATTCATGTTAAGACTTTGTCTAGTACATATATGATTACTTTACAAACCGCAGTCTATAGCTGGAAATCAGTAGCTCATTCTCAGTGAACTTGGACTGACGTGTGTTACGGCCACTGGTTCACTAATGGCGCACTCAGACACGCGCATAATTTCAAGTTGAACATCACCCACAATTGATCGCAGCCGTTACATTCCCATAGACTTTCCAGTCGGCCCCTTTTGAAAGTCTATGGGAATGCAACGGCTGCGATCAATTGTGGATGATGTCCAACTTGAAATAAATCAAATCCCCCGACTACTCATCAGTAAACAGGCATAATTATTATGTTCACACCAAGAAAAAACTGGCCCGATATTTTATCGAAACCTTGGGTTTAATTATGCTGTTCGTCAGTTGTGATCCATACCATTTTTATCTGCATCAAGTATTAGATGGTCAAGTATGGATAGGCTTTCTCCCAATATCTTGATAAAACGCGGTGGATCATCACAGGTAAACATGCTTGTAATGCACCACGCTTAGTGTAGAGTGGTTGGAAATTCTTCCGAAACTAATCGTTTGCTTGCCAGACTTAATCAAGTGCACTTTGATAATTTTTGTTCCTGTAAGCATTACGTCTTCATTACGTAAGAAACAATTAAGAACTTTTGACAGATTTTGACCATCGATGGCACAGTTTTATTTAAAATGGGTGCACCCTCCCTTCTGTAAATAACTGTTTAAATAAATTTGTGTCAACCCGAGCATTCGGCAAGACCAAAGTGGCCTGTGTCTGTCAACCCGCACTTTACATTGACAGAAAAAACGTGTTTTCTCAGACTTGTAGCTTTCACTGTTTGCATTAACGATTTATCCCCTAACTGGAAACGATGCAATTCAGTTCTCAGTAGCTCTGGGGTATGTGATATACGATAATCACGGGTCACTCGTTTGATCACCGCTCCTCACATGACTGCGTATGCTGTTTAGTTTTTCGCCCAACTCGATTCCACAACGTTCAGCAAGATGACTGTCAATAACCGCCATTCAAAATGTGGAAGGCAGGCCGGTATGTCTAGAACTGACTTCAACCAAGTTATGAAAAAGGGCGCGTGGTAGACCTTCACAACAAGCTATTTAATCATCATCTAAGTAGTTCCGTAATACGTGGTGACGGCGGTCTAGTCCATGGATGAATCGTGCTCTTTTCGACTGTAGGACAAAAGTGAGCATTCCTGATCACACCGTCAATAGCTGAGAACAGAAATGCTTCTTCAGGTGACGGATCATTTTATGTTGAGACCGCTGTTGTTTACTGGCACATCCTTGTAAAGGCAGTAATGTCTTATCCTAATAATGAGTATCTAATAATGATTATCCAGTTTCATCTAGTTGGTAGCCTGACGTAAACCTCACAGACCCCGCCTGGGATCACCCTAGCCGAATAGTTAAAAAAACGATGGAACTACGAACGTTTTTGAAATTTTTTGAACAAATGAGTTTCCTACATTGTTTGGAATGACAAATGCTCGTTCAATGAGCGGCATTCGTCAAAATTCATTAAAATGATCATTTCTGAGATACCAACAGCGATCTGCTTTATTCGACTTGAACGTCTAGCTACTGCATAAATGTGACTTCGTAAACGTGTGGTTGGTATAAATTGGATAACGCAATTTGACTGCAATGTCTAAACCATACTGGTTGGAAGGTACATACTTTGTTCATTAGTATGTACGGTGGCGAGTTAAACGGTTCAAAAATAGGGTGTTTGTAACATGCATTTACTTGAAAATTCATACACTCCTTCACTTTTAAAGACTTCGGTACATATATAGGCTCACATATAGGGCACTCTCTTAATTCCCGAAATATACCATTCGAATTTATTCCCAATAAAACTCTGCAATCTGCGATACGTATCACTAGCGACAGTATATGGAATACAATTACACAAATGAGATATAGTAAAACAGGTGGAATGTGCCTAATGGTCAAAATTCGTCGAAAGCACACAACTGGTTTTGTGGTTGCAACCATTTATCAGGTATGCGTGCTCGGTGAACTTCTACCACACAACTTACTGTAAGAAAGGCAAATCGAATGGTCCTGGCTAAAGACGACAGTGGGCCGCCAAGCCGACAGTCCCTGAGTTCGAGGCCATATTACTTGGTTCTTATCACGACATGGCCAACCCAATGGTGCTCAGGCCTGCGCGGCCTGGTTCCTGGCAGTATATGTTGAATGATATAACACCGACTAACGTGTCCATTCTCTATCTTCTTTTCTTGTCACGCAGATATTTTTATTGTGCATTCATGCATTAGATCTTTCTCCATTGTATGATGGCTGTGTGATCGTCGTAGTAAGACTGAGGTACCTGGCAGTAAATTTCTTTTTAAAAGTTCCACAATAATTTATTTTACTAAGACCATTTCTAATTTATCTTCCGTACACGTGTGTGACTAGTTCAACAATTCTGTCAAAGTAATACCTCACTCATTGTCTAGTACCTCAACTGGACAAATTTCATAGGGTGAACTGTTTTCTCTCGTATGAAGAAATACTTCTGCAAAATAAACATAATTAATTTTCAGACATTCCGTGCAACCCTTATAAAATCTCATTTTTCCCAGCAAAACACACTCCGGGGGTAGTTCACTAAGGCTGCAGTATCATCTGGGCTGTTTAACTTGCAGTAAACATTCTTTCAAGACCCGATTTTGTCCAACCCATTAAAATCTGTCGTAACTGCGTCGTCTGAAGTCGAATTAAAACGCAGACTTGATGCACATCACTGGGAAATCACACAGACATCAGATGAGTTAACTAACAGAATCACTGCGGTAGGGTAAATATACTTTTGTCCTCCCACTTTTGTTGCTAGCCAGCTGTTATCTAATATCTTTAGCAGACCAGTTATTGTACGCTTAATACGCAGTGGTGGGGGGTTTCTCCTCAGTATCCTTCTAATTTCCCACTAACAATGTCTTCAATGTCAACTCCCCAAAACTGAAACGATCAGTCGCGCTATCTCTCCCAATTACATCAACCAACACAAATTGCGAAACACTTGAGCTTTCTCACCTTTCTTCAGTCTGTGCAAGGGTGTTTCTCATTGAGTGCAATAGTGTATTACATTATGCCTCAAAAATAATCAAATTGTTCTATTAGGAAAAGCTATTTTCACTGTGAGACGCTAGAGTTCCGTTCCTCACCTCGTTTACACGACTAGATCCGTTCTGCAGTGTTGTGCTTTTCGTCTAGTAAGAAATTTTGAGGTATCTATAATCACTGAGAGACTGTGGCCATCGCTCTAAACAGAATCTTCTCGTGTGCGACCTCTCATATGACTTGTAGGCAAAATGGTTTTAGGCAAATGGGGGCAAATAAGTTTGTAAACACATTTTGTTCAGTGTATAGGTTATATAAAATAACTATAGTCTTCAGTGACAAGTGGCTAATTTGTGAAAAAAACACTAGTGCGGACTGTGCTGAAGGTGTCTGTATGCGAGTCATCAGTTATGTTATCAATGGAGACTATATTTGTACACTCGTCCAAGTTGATCCCTATGGAAACATGCGCGAATGCATGTCACCGCAAGGATTATGATAAAAGCTAGTGAAACTTTTAAGTCAATCGAATTCCAGAGATCAGCGGTAGCGAATAGCTTGTTACCATATCGTAAACATTTTGTAAAAGATGCATTGACACAAACGTAAACAATCAGCTTAGTCCTCAGCGTGGGTGGGAAAGCCAAAACCGGTCAAACTTGCCTGCCATTTTAAATGCAAACCGTGGTGAGTACAGTTGAAGTCATTTGCGCTATACACAGATCAGCACTTATGTGAAGCATACAGTATATTTACAAGCCACATATTTATGCTCTGCAAGTAGGTAGTGTTCTCGTTAGTTGTTTTCTCTGTTAGCGGCTGTGGATGTTCCGTTTACCATCAGGAGAAACGGAGTACTCGTTTCATCGTTTGACTTATCAGACCTAAGGCAATTCATATACTGCAGTTGTTGGGTTCTAACGTGACAGATGTGATGATGTGGGCTCTTAGTTATTAACCGAAAGCGGACAACTACCGTTACAAGCCAGGGAGTGTCCTGTGAGGTGAAAGTGAAAGTTATTGAATCTGTTGGTGCACTAATCAATTGCATCATAGTCTACACGTAATTTTTTACAAAGCTGATGTTTGTGGACGACAAATCTTCGGGACGGTACGATAACGTGTAACAGAATAAAGACACTGCAGTCCCCGTGGATGAAAGCGTTTCAATAAAGAACATGGCCATGACATAACGCTGGAAAAGTAATTTAAAGAACTGATAAGCGTGAGGCAGAGATCCAGCAGTTCATGTATACAACCTACACAGTCTTGTACCGTAATGGTCTCAATCGCACGACAACAGACAGTCTCAAAGTACAACCACTATTGTCTGTTCTCTGTCTGCGCATAGTTTCGCAAAAGCAAACAGACAAACTCAACTAGTTTGTTGTTCACTAAGTGGAATTAGGTATATTGAAGAAATGACTTCTGCGATACAGTGTTAACATTTCGTGACCTCTGACCAAACCAACGAACATCATCAGCTTTCAATCGTATAGCGTTGTAACCAAATGGAAACAAACAGAACTGAATTAGAGGGCTTTGCGGTAAGCAGTTTGATTATATTAATTTCTTCGTGCATTAACAAAGACATTTTCATACACTGTCTTGCATGATAGACGATGCTTGAGGGAATTGCGTCCCTTACACTTTTTCATTATTATATCTTGAAAAAACAAACAATACACCCATTTTCACATACGCGAAATAGGTAGGAAGCGATTCGCAGATTATCTAGGGACTATGTGTTACAGGCTTCTTTAAAATGTAGAAAGTGTGTGTCACTTTATATTACAGAAAAAACAGCATACTGTAACTTTTCATTAAGGCAGTGACTAAACGTCTGTCTAGATTTGGAAGTCGTATATTAATATATCAAGGCTATACAAAACGAAAGTTAGTAACTGTTGGAAATGAATGGTTAATACATATCGACTTGGCAACGCGGCTTGTTTGCATCCACTTAAATTCAAACTGGTACATACCGTTATCCCAAAAATGTTTTCAGCTGGATTTTTAAACAGCATAATCAGTCCCATTGTGTACTACGCAGTAGAACGCATGGATTGGTCATGAATTCATTTTGGGAAATAACAAAAGTGAAGCTAACAAACGTTGGTGAGGAATAAAAAAGACAGTAGATTGATACTGCACGATTTATGTCCGGACAAATTTCGCTGCATCTTTACGAGTGCATACTACAGACCACTTATTGTTCAGTATGAGAAGGCGAACAAGATAACAGACAACGTCAATTGTCAGAGTGTACAATCATTGTCACTACCAAGGTAGTGACTACCTTACAAACAGTTGCTTCTGAACACACAACACAGGTTTGAACTTTCGGATTGCAGCCGCTTCAGCATAGCACAGTGTTCGCCTGTGTGACGTTGAGTAGGTAACGCGAAACGCCGTTGTGAGATCGCATTGATGTTGCATCATTAGAATATGACGTGCAGTGGATGATGCAGGCTCTCTGTTTCTATGCCCCACTGTGACGTCATGGGATTGCGTGACCTGCTTCTTGACCCACGTCTACGTAAGATGCTCTGAATCTACATCGATATTCATAGACAACGAAGGATTTGGCTGACTCGGGCACCGGTTGTTTCACACAGGGCATTGGAATCCGGAATGTTCTGAACAGAATCACTAGGACAGCTCAACTGTATGTGCTCGCGATAGAACTAACCAGATGGTGGTGAATAAGTTGACGCACATCATCACCCTTAAAGGGAAGACAAAGAAATAATGGCTTTTTGGACACTGTGTCGGGTCGAATTCCTATGCCAATGGGATGTTTAAATCCTGCAATAAACGATTTAGGATAATCGTTTAATTGTAAGGTGGTCTCTAACATGACCATCTCTTCTTGCACAGTACCTTAAGTGCAAATACGTCTGGCGCACCAAACTTTGTTTATGGGATCAGGAAACAAAGCCTTCAAAGTGCAGGAATTGACCTGTCCAAGTGCTCTTGCGATGGACGTTTCTTTGAATCGAGCCTTCTGTATTTTTTCTGATGCATATATTCAGAAATGGTAAACTGTTTTGATTCTCGTCTTCCGTACTGAAATGCATGTTTGGGTGCAAGAAATTCATCCGATCAATTAGGCTCTGTGCTTGCAGATTGTCTGTGGTGATGAAAATATCATCTACGTATCGCTTGTATAGCTGCACTAGGATAACTGTCTTATCACTTGTTGCTCAAGTTTTGCTACGAAAATGTCTGCCAGAATAAGGCCGAGCGGGCTACCCATAGTCATCCCATCAACCTGACTGTAGGCTGAGTCTTGAAAATCGAAGCTGATATTTTTGGTGCAGAGCATTATTAATTGTTCCAATTTGCTTTCAGGAATTCGAAATTCTAGATGGTGAGCCCTCGTATATGAAAGCAGGAATTCGATACATTTGTTTAGAGGAACGTTCGTAAAAAGCGACTGCACATCAAATGAGCATAAATATTTATCCTGAATATTCAAGTTTCTGAAGAGACCTAATTTCTGGTTAATACATATGACTGATTACTGATGAGTAGTCGGGAATTTGGCTAGTTTCAAGTTGAACATCACCCACGTCTGAGTGAACTGAACCGGAAGGTCCACAAACAAGCAACAACAGGTACCTACTGATAATCCATCTTGGTCCGCTTACCACCCTAGTGGATTAGACGTAAGAAATCCTATTCCACCCCCGTCCTTCCATTGCCTTAGTAACTTTCGCTAAACCGAGCGTCTTTTTAAAAATACTTTTTGTCGGAATGCCAAGTAAAATGATCAGGTGACAATTAGCAGTTGCGCATCATGACAATCTATTAACTTCAAATAATTCGACAATAATTAGTGTATCGTAATTGTTTGTTACATTTAGTGCAGGTTTAGAACCAGAAATTAAATCAACCTACTTAATGATTCCAAACACGTCAGTACGTGGATATGACGTTTTAAGCGGTTTGCCAAAGTATGATTCCAAAACAAACAGAAATGACTAGCATTGTTAAAGCTGGACCTTGCCAAACAGCATAGTACAATACCATATTGATCGTATATCACGTGTGCATACAAACGAGGCGCACAGTCCAGTTTAGTTGCCTGTTGGCACACATGCGACACACGTTTCAATCACTTCGGTTGTTATCCTGCATACCGGGGAATTTGTTGCTACAAATCATATCATGTTTGTTGCACCTATATGACACCTAGCACAGCAAAAACGTTTCACAGTTAATGAGAAGGCTCTGGTCAAATGTGCGTAGTGTTTGATTCGTAACGTTGTAAATCCCAAAACTTCAATCAAAAGCTAAACGAAGAAGTATCAGTGTACTTTTTCCAAAACGTCCACATTCAAGCCACCAATTCGCGAACCGTAATCTATCAGCTGACAAAGATGGCTGAATTAAGATTTCCTATAGGCAGTGTTCATGTTAAGAGCGGAAGCCTTTATACAATTGGTTTCACCTTCTGTACACCTAATTAATGGTGAGATCGTAATCACTCGGTTGTCACTTAGTAACACACTGTCATTTGAGATGAACACTGTTTACCTCACATTGAGAAAAAAAAACTGAGTAACGGTAGCTCTCGTAATAAGCGCGATATTCTCACCTGCTTTTTTGGTTTACCAAATTAGTGTCTACCAAAGCTATTAAGCTATGGTTGTGTAACAGCGTCGTCTAGCTATAAGCACCACACTCCAGACATAAAAATCGGTGAAAAAAGTGGGCCACATTCAGATATGTGGCAAAAAATGTGTCGATGTAACAGTGCCTCCCACGTACGGTGTTCGTTAGGGTTTACTGACCACTAGTTATGATGTGAGGCAAAGGCTTCGAACGTTTCAACCAAACAAACCCCCGATAAGATATCAAGCAAACTGATTCTGCTTATTTCCGGTATGACTCGTTATGTAGACTTACTCTTGTAAAACATGTGCGATCAGCCTGTAAGCCCAGTCGTGCTTCATATATGACTAGTTGAGCAACTCTTGTTAGGTCTGCTTAACTGACAGACGATATGACATCTCACGGACACTTATTCAGCCATCTGACAGCAAGTGTGATCCCAGATAAGACAGAATTTTTTTATCCTGTGTCAACACGACATTGGTACAGGAAATCCACAATGAAATGAGACAGCGCCAAACTTCAGGCAGAAATGGAAAAAAACAGAAAGCAGATGTATAGTACCGGTAAATAGTAGAAGATTTTTGGTTTATCCTATAGATTGATCATCCACAATTGATCGCAGTCGTCGCATTCTCATAGATTTTCCAGTCGGCCGCTTTCGAAAAGAGGCACTAGAAACGAGTTTCGCTCCTGATACAGCGGCTCTTCAGTAAGGCATATTCTTGTCACAGCTGGACTAGTGTAATGAGGATGAGCGATCGTAATATACTATTCACACGACTGCTATTCAGTAGTTGGACCAGAGCATATATTTTGACATCAAAGTAGCCGCAGGAAAATACAGAAAAGAACATCGGAGTGCAGCATCGCACAAAATGGTCTTTGCTACGTAAAGGAACTGAGCATTAGCGTCTGTGGCAACCGAGACGATCCGGGCCGAGTGCCGTATACAAACGAGTGTTTTTGTTTGTGGTCCTGTTTAAGCGCCTAACCCATGTATTGCCTTCTCGAATAAAAAACCCCTGTGCCATCCGTGTTCCTGGCTCACAACACCAGAACTCTAGCCACATTCTCATGAGGCAACCGTGTTGACCACTGCGTTGAGCCATTGACCTGGTACAGATGGGCAATGTACGAACCAAGTCGTTTCTATAATCATCTGGTACGGAATTTGAAATCTGTGACTTACATCTACAATAAGTTGCTCTGCGGTAAACTTCACATCCAATTGTTTTAAATATTATCTTGTAATAGAAAAAAACTTAAAAATTGGAGCTCATAGCCGGTTAAAAGATTAGTGATATAGTTGACTCGTGTAGCCATGCAAAGATGTGGAATAGTCCAATCTAATAAATACTAAAACACCATCAGCATAGTACTCAGAAGAAATAATAACGGTACTACTGTATGATAGATTATTCCTTCGCAACTAGAAACACTCACTCATTTCAGGGCTATAGGATTTCGCAGAACATCATCTTTACTTTGTTCCTGTGCCGTAGTTTAGGAAGCAGATCGTATGTTTTGGATTTGTGCAAATTTCGAAGCGTTTCAGAATCATGCAGCAATAAGTAAAATCTCGCACAGTCTACTGAGACGACAAGTTTATGAACATCAAACCGGAAACACCTTAATAATGTCTCTGTCAAATGGATAAAATCTGATTGAAAGGAATCTTTCAAACAGTAATTTATAGAACAAAAATTAGGTGTTTGACTAACAGTTCAGCGAGACAATAGCAGACTTAAATTTTCGTAGATGGAATCGTACATAAAAGGGCACCAGAGTTATCAGTCAGCGGTAACTCTCTTTAATTCAGTGTACTGAAGGAAAACCTTTTAACATCTAACCTAGGATAAAAAACGAAGTTATAACATTAAGTGTCAAATGCTGTATTGATAAAACAGAAATTTGAGTATCTTCGGCAAAAATTCTTCTACTGAACACATACATTCAAAGAGAAATGGTTGTAACAATCAGAACGAAATGGTTAATCTCTTTGATTTCCAAGCCATTACCTTAGGTTACTGTGAGCCTGATCTTCTCGCCGGCTGAACACTAGTTTTGCGACCGAAATATTCGTCAAGTAGCTAACCTATTCGATTGCCATGGAAATCATTCACTCTATTAGATGTGTATCAACTTCTTGCAGTACAACGTTATGCTATTCTTTAGAAATAAACCGATTTCTATTGGTTGCAGTTCATTCACCTGGGTTTTACACTGCTCATTGTTTTCCTGTACACTTCCCAGAACAAATCGCGCGAGGATTTTATCTCTGTTGGTGTTCACCGTTTGTCTGTACTCCTTTTTGAATAGAAGTCACATCGCCAGTGCACTAGTTTGTGAGGGTGATAACCTCAATAATACAGTGTATACACGATGATGACGGGCTTTAACAAGAGCGGAACTCAATTCTTTTGTGAAAATTGGCTGACTAAAATTTCCATAGGAATGTGATAGCTGCGATCAACTAAGAATTATGCATTCCGTCGAGATGAGTGCACGATCTACACACCATCCACAAGATAATGTAATTATTAGTCTAAACAAAAGAATCCTGTTAGGCTTGGTGTAGGCAGCCGATATTTACGCTTAGGCGGTAGAACTAACACCAGTTCGACTCATATGATGACTAAATCAGGAAGACATGTGAATTTTGAAAAGTCATCAGCGAAATTCTACTAAACTTTATTTGTGAATACAACTACCGTTCAACTATTTATCCGTAAATACGGTAGAGTCGACTGACACTAGCTGAAACCAATGGGGAGGATATCTAGGGATCGTGCATGAGGCGGAAAAAGCCGGATTTAAACATTGGAAACACATTTTGCTTAGTGAAGCTACGAAGACCAATCGCCAAGCGAACTGTACAATAATGTCTCTGCAGCGTGTCAGCGAGCAGACGGAACCTCTGCACAAACGAATGTATACTGTATTTTACCAGAAACCCCTCACACGATAAACGACACGGTCACGGATTTTTTTTTACGTGAGTCACACCTCAACAAAATTAAATCACTTCATGATACGTAATCTCATGTTAATTGGCCCGTGTCAAAATAGTGCACAATAAATGTTGTTGCACTTGCTAAAACATTTTATAACATAGAGGCTACTATAGGAAGAATAATGACAGTCCTATTGCAACCAAATTTACAGCAATTCATGAAGTGAGGTTATTACAGACAACGACCGGTAGGGTGTTACAAGTCCTGATGAACGAATCGATCTGTCATTCTTAACTCGACTGATGATTAAGTTCATCAGCTTGGTACGGACATTCGAACGATTCCACTTTTTGGAAACTTTCATCTGTATAGCCTTTAAGTTATGGCTTAAAGTTAGCTGGTTGTACCAATCGCCTGTTGCACCCAGATCACCGTTGTTGTTGTCGTCGACTCGCCTCAACTTAGTTGTGTATTTGCATGCCAAATGATTACAGCAGATTCTGCAGGTCTATGGACTTGATGCCTGATTGGAATTGAAGCTGCTGCCTGCACAGTGCTGACCGCGTTCATCCGCTTCACTTAGCTGCCATAGCAGAATACAACAAGGACACCTGTTGCCTGTTGTTAAATCCCTGGCCACTGGAATATATAAATTGTGCAAACAAAACTGTCATCCATTACATATCAACAACCTTACACCCCTAGTAAATATGTCAAATAACGTCACAAAGATGATCTTAAACATTTCACTTCGACAAATATGTTTTTTCATCGGCGCAGTTCTACCGTCTACTAAATAATGTTCAGTTTACACAAAGTCAACATACATGGCAGCTTACTTATTGATTCTGAAAAGCGCAGTGAAACGACACCAAGACAATGATCACCTGACCAACGTTGATTGGTTGAAATGAGTGTATGAATCAGCTGCAGTTTGTCTACACAACAGATCTGAGAGAAAACGCGCCCCACACGACAAGTTAGAACGCCAGATGCACGCAACGCCATGAGCATTGCACATGAGAAGAAGAAAGCCCTGTTACGGAAATTCCATCAAATGGATCTTAACAGAGATGGTTGTTTGGATTTGCATGAGGTTCGTTTATGTGTTCAGCATTCCGGTTTACCGGAGTCTGCGGCTATGGTAAGTGCTGAGATCATGAGTTAGGAATAGATGCCTGTAAAGTCAGGCAATACGGATATTCTTTTGTAAAACCCATGAGTGTTAATCATCCTCTTATCTCTATTACTAACACTATTTATCATTGTTAAATGTTTTACATCAGGAATTCATGGCCTTATTTGACCTCAGCGGTGATAACAAAATTACACTACAAGAATACATAACAGCATTGGGACTCAATCCTCCGCCACCAACAGAGTAAGTTTAACGACATTACTACACTGCTCATATGATTAATTCAATGCCATTTACAACTCCTTCCGGTAAACGAAACCTCAAAAGTGTTACAGGCAGACGTAGGTTTCTCCCTAAGCAGTTGAAATAATTAAGAGTACTCTAGCCTTTTTCCATACAGTTGCAAAGATGCAAATGAAGATATATTAAAAAGAAACCAATCCGCTTATTTCCTAAGGATTTTAAGGCTTTACCTGTTTGGCTTGGTTTTTCGTTTTACTCCCAAAAAATCAATTACTCGCTCACTAAATCTGTATGTGAACTCTATAGGATAGGTTTAAGATATCATCCAACAAAGTATCTTTCTGAAAATGAAAAATGGTGTGAGTTTTCCATAACGCGCAGTCCCAAACTTTGCTTGGTGACAGCAGACGAATGTAGGCAAACAGAAAAACACATCGAAAGAACTGACTTTTATGAAACGTGTGATAATTCAACAATGATGTCGCGTGCTATTTATATTCACCTGTCTACGCTCAGATAACCCGAGGATATTTGGTCGACAGTGATCAGTGTGCTGTAATGATGTAAGGTGTTACGTCAACTGGTGAATAACACTTAAACCGTTTGTTCAACGTGGATGAGCAATTAACGAAACATCCGGTTAATTGACCCTATGTTACTGATACAGATCGTAAGAGCTGAGCCAACTGATTGATACATTTCCGACAGTGTCAAGCCATGGTACAAAATAGTGTTTTAAGTAATTCATTTGAAGCATGTGGTACACTATACCAAGCGAATCAACCGTGATTTCTGCAACACTTTCCTCTTCTGTGTACACCAAAATGTGTCAATCAGTTAGTCGTTGCTAGCTAACACCTACCGATGAATGTTGGTTCATTAGAATATCCAATACCTTTTGTTAACGTTTCCTATGATCTATATCAGTTAGATCTGATCACGTGATATGTAGCGGACTCAGTTTTCAATTGAGTTTCGACACATGGTGGGCAAATTATTCACGTTTTAGGGGCTGTTACAACCAATGGAACTCAGCAAAGTGGTCAACCTTCAGCTCCTATTGAACTCAAATCAGTGGATATTATTTGTCTCATTTACCACGAAGATGAGTCACAGTTTACAAGTTAGGCAAAATAAAACGCCATAGAAATTGTAAGAATCACAGAACAGAAATAAACACTTACTGCTAGCAGCAAACTGAAATGTTTGATTGACGAAAACCGCAGAATGTAATTAACGATTTCTTCAAATGAACTTCAGTCGTACTAGCTTTTGTAAAAATGGTGTGTGATACTTGGGTCCTATACTATGAGTTCATAAACAACCAAGTAATGTACAAACGGCAAACCGATCCGATTTACCCGAAATGACATGATATCACTCTAGGTTTTAACCAGGTTTCCGTTTGACATGGTAATTTAAAAAAGCAAATTTTGTAACTTTCAACCCAATAAATCAAACTTTCTGTCAAATTAGATACAAGTTAAATAACAGGCCGCATCTGTGTTACAGATTTGAAGTTCAAACTAGAGATTTCTTTTATCCGTCATTGAAATATCTAACGCAGAGACCGTGTTCTTTTTCACGAATGGCAAAATTTTCACTCGATCCTCAGTTTTCCTTCTGTAAATCGCAAATAAACAACATTTTTTGGGTCTAACAGTTCTGTAGCCATAGCAAAAGTAACGCACGAGTAACAGAGACCATGTTGTGAAGTTGCGGGAGTCTCTACTACCTTGATCTAATCCAAACAGGCTTAATTAATTGATCACTAACAACATTCGATGTTAATAAAACTAAATAAGACCATACTGTTAATTATGCGCAGTCACTGATGCCTAACTCTTCACTTATGAAATAACCGCGCTGACCAACAAAAACGGTTGCTTTCGACCTTGACCGGCCACCTCTACAAAAATCACCACAACCAAAATCAACATTGATGTCCTTTTCAGCCTTGCAGAGTGGAAAGTCGGATTCGATTCCATCGACGTGGATAACTCAGGTTTCCTAACCAGAGATGAGATACGCAGCCTGTTGCAACGATTCGGCTATACAAGATGCACGGAGCAGGAAGTGGATGAATGGATGAGGGAAGTTGATAAAGATGGTGACAATCGAATTTCTTTCGCAGAATTTTGTACTTTCATGGAAATGTCAATTAACCGCAATGCCCGGTGACAAGGCAAACATCTACCAGCGGGCCATGATTTTTTAATGTTTGCAACTGTGTACAGACTACAAACCGTCGGACTCGACCGGCTTTGTCCGAAAAATAAATTTATATTGATCTGATCATTTGTTATTCTCTCGTAAACCATTAGCCACCAGAATTCCCAAACGATCGTTAATGTGTTAGGCATTTGCTTCCATAGTTTCCATGAAAGTCTTGTCAGTGGCTTTAAATTAAAATTGTGTATCAGTTCGAAGATTCAGTTGTGTCTTTGAAATTGCTGCACAGTTGTTTGAGGATCACTGTCTTGTAAAAATACTCCTAAAAAGTATGTCCCTTCTGTGTGAATTAATGTCCCAAGCCTTTCATGATATTGCACCGACCCAGAACTATTCTGTTACGTTCAGCCGACCAGCCAAGTTGTTAGCTGTGAGTATATGTTGAACCGCTGTTAGTACGATTGCCAGTGCTCTTATGAGCGCATGCCTACGTTGTCGTGTGCGTGGCCGAAATGATTGCGCATGTGGTGAAACTAACGTAATCCACAAACTGTCATGTCCAGTAGCGCCTTGACTAACAGTGGTCAACAGTGGTCATGAATGACAGTTAGAATGGCGATATAAGATCAGCTTGTCCACTCCGTCTTCGTCCAGCCTGTTGGGTAGTTGTGGGTCTGAACATTAATGACATTCATTTCCGGTTATTTTGCTTTGACTGCTTTTTTGAAGTTACATTAACTGTAGAAGTTACGTTAATCGAAACGCTGATCCTGAAACGAAGTCAATCGCGCATAAGCTGGCTACCGGACTATCTGTTTAATGTTGCCATTTTTATTGGTTATCTAGATAAAACATTATCCACTTATGCGAAATAATTACAAAGCAAGTTACACTTTTGTGCTGTATTCGAAATTAAAAAAACCACAGCGACAGTGACTGAATGTTACATGGCAATCTGTGTTCGAATTCGTAGTGAACCAATAAGACACAAAAGCCAACGTGAACGCTACAGTGCATTCGGTGTTCTTACAACTGAGTGTCATTGATTAGTCGGTCACTGCTGGTTCCTATTCGAGAATTCTTCGTTTATCAACTCTCCAGAGAAGTTTAACTAATACACATGAAGAGAGGTCTGAGCCTCAGGTACACGTCTTGAGAGTAAATATACTGATGCTAACGTTAATACACTTCAGAGTCGAAAGTAAATCCTGTCGAGATGTTGTGTTACCTGTCTTCACCATGTCCCTTATTACGTCATATCTTGCTTGTTCTGGTACGTCTTCTGTCAAACCTGAACGGTCAGTAAGTCAATGAAACCGTAAGCAAGAGTCCAAAATATTGATGTAATCTTTTGTCTAGAATTAGGTTACGACTTCATAGATGTGGGTAGTTGTTAGTACGGATGTACAGCCACGTATGTAAACAATCTATGCCGAAGTGTTCAAGTCGAATTCCATATTGCACAGATGTATGAATGCAGCTGACAGTTGTGACTCATTCGGTTCGTGGTAGTTACCACTACGTTTGATAAACTCTTTGCACTGAAATGCCTCACTCGATAAATGTCTGCACAACTTTATGTCGAATTATCCTGCTGAAGCTCCAAGAAGTTGACCATAACAATAAATGAATAATATATTCTTCGTGAACAAAGCATTTTGATTTGCATTAGTTCCTACACAGAAAAGCGTGTGGGCCGAAAATTTTCATATTCCAGTGAAGATAGAGTAACCACAGTGGTGAGTAGTACGTATCAGCTACTAGCGACTTTTTTCGTGAAGAATGATTTTTCGACGTCCAAAAAGCTAAAAACGAGTAAGGCGACAGACCTATCAAACGTTTAGAGGTAAGCAACAAGAAGCGAAATTTGGTTTGAAAAAGAGAATTCACAGTTCATCTTAGATGAACCATTCAAACGTTATCTTGAAGAAATAGCAGAAGGAAGAAGAACGAAATACTGGAGATAGTCTACTTGGATGTCTATCACCATATTCCATATATCATAATGAAGTTAGAGAATAGACGTGTTCATAAGTGAAATTTCCGATCTACATGTTTGGTTAAAAAACACATCACGTGGCCAGTGGAAGCAAGAAGTTCAGTCCCTACATTGACTTCAGCGAGAGCCTAGAATACTCAAAATCCGTTTCTTTTAAATAATTGAATTTATAACATTACAAATGAGTGATCACATCAGAATTTGTCAAAATTGCGTTAACCAAAACAGACGGAAGTAATGGTAAAATGAACAACTGTTTTGAACATTCAATTGTCGAGAGATTTCTTTAAAACCTGTCACAATACAAGTCATAAAATCCATAAGATAATTGATACCGAGTGACGTTGACTGGATGATACGTCAAACGATTGGGAGTAACCGACTGTGTGGCTTTAATGGTTACAGTTGATAAGTGAAAATGAGATTTACAAGAGCCAAATAAATCTTCTATGAAAACACATGGTAGGATTACATAATCTAATCATAGTCGATTTGGTGGTAGCCCACATGCACCGGCGCAGTGTATTAGATTGTGTGACAGCAATTTTGTGGACAACTAAGAATGTTTTCGTGACGTCTGTGCGATGGTCGCTGTCGTCCAAACATGTTAATAGCCGAATTACTACAACGGGTTCCTCTTCAAAATAGGCGGTTTTCCTGGACTCTTTCTGACAACTGGTTAGTCACAAGATCAACATATTCTGCTGTACAACATTAAAATGGACACGAATGAATGACCACTGATCGATCGTGCACTGGCAGCTATATTTCAGTCGTAATCTTAACATGAGCATTTTGGTTGACCGCCTTCTTAAGACTGCCACTGGCTAAAGAAATTCTAACAGAACGGTAGATGCAACGTGCAAATTGATCGGCCACATTATCTCCTTTAGACGAATTTTTTCATAAACATCGCCTTCATTTCAGTAGTGGGCATCACTTCGTGTGAAAGTTTTGTCGACATACTCAAAGTGATTGACTGCTTTGGATACACATTTTCCCACAGTATGTTTTGAACTGTATCCAGTCCTTGCTCCACCGCGCCACATAAACTGATCTTTCTTGTTCTAGTTGTCAGGCAATGAGCCAGGTTTTGTTTACTATTAATGAGCACAAAACTGTTAGGATTGGTGTACTGACCTGACTATGTTCGTTTATGCTATACCACTCTACTCGGTGTAACTTCTGACCAATTTACATCTAAAAACTGGAAGGCACTGCTCCACTCCTCTTCTAAGGTGAAAGTAAACGAAGCGTATATCATAATGAAAAGATGAAGCAAGTGAAATTCAAATATGATTCTTCCCCTAGAACGGTCCCGCCAGCGGACAATCAAGGCCTGCCCCGCTTTTCTCGGCGGAAGTGTGATTACATCATCCTCGGAGCTCTCATTTTGTCAACCGACCAGCTAAAACCTAATTTTACTTCCCTTTAGTGTTTTGTTGGGTTAAAGTAACACTGAAGTGTAATTTTTGGCAGACACGCTTCACAAAGGCACAGGTTGTCTAATAACTTAAGCAGCAGCCTCTTTGGAATACCCCGGAGCTGTCACCCTCGAAATTGATTGGCATACAAACATATACGTCATGAATTAAGTTGTGCGACCACTTAAGTAGTGATCACCACACAAGAGATCCTTCAAGAGACCAAACAGTTCAGTCGACAGTGAGGTGAAGAATAACATTTGCCTGTCTGCATTCACTCGGACTTAGAGGTGGTTAGTCAAGCAAGCTCACTATCCAGATAGCATAGTTTGCCTATGACATCCAAATGCACTGCTCACTAGTATCAGCCAAAGTTCGGGTGACCTGTTTGATCTGGCCACAAATCAAACAGACTTTAAAATTAGTCTGTGTACAGTATGTGAACTGGATGCATGAACATGAGCCATCTGCTTTATCAAGATTTCTCGGTGAAACTCTTACTTGTGGGCACTGAAAACAAGATGTATGAATCTTACGTTAAATGACTCTAGTCGAGAAGACACCGCCAGATTTAGTACATGTGGGATAAGGAAAACAAACCATTGTAAAACACAAGAAGAATATCAAAAAACCACCGGGCGTATAGAAAATCAAGTAGATGAAAACTAGGCAATCACATTGATAGGCATTCAAAAACATCAAAAGCGATTACTATCTCCAAAAACACGTCTAATCAACTTCTATTTCCAAAGACAATATTTCAAGGGGGGAAAGGTGGTTTCAAAATATAGGCATTCAGATTTTCTTGAAAGCAATCACGGGCATTTCAGATATCTAGAACGCCACAAAAGTAAAATCCCAATATCGCGCGATGAAGTTGGAAGTAACTCAGGCTGAAAAGTCTCGATATGGACTGAGCGCTTTTCAACTTTATTGATTTAAAGGGATTGTTAGTTGTCAAGTCTATTCACCAACCTGCTACTAAGAAACACGTGATCTCAAAAGTTAACAATGTAGTAGGTTCGAAAGAGAATAAGGAGTTAGGTGTCTCCGTACTGACAATGTATATGCCAGACAGAAAGCTGATGTCACTAGCTACTGAAAAATGCAAGCATTCAATGGGCTCTTATAATATTTTTGTTGTAAAACTTGGCGCAGCCAATGAAAACAAAATCAAAATTCTTCGGTGGTAAACGAAATATTTTGCCTAGTAATGTGTAAACAATTCACAACTTTATACACTATGAATAATAAAAAGTTCGAAATTTCATACACTCTTCTCAACCACAAACACGCAAAGCTTTATAATGTAACAAAATGGTACTGAACGATAGGCAGAGAGAAAACTGTCAGTAATTTCCTAAAAATCATCTCACCTCTGCTAGAAAAATTGTATAAAACTTAATGGAAAAAATGAGAATAGTGAAGGATACGTTGCGTTCAATTAACTATCCTGATACGTTCCCCTGCATCGCATTGAACTCCATCTTGAGAACAAAACGCAGATTTTTGTATATCAAGTGTAAGCATTCGTACAAGACTGAAACCCAATGATTATGTTGGAACTCAGTTTTGAAACGGGATTAATTATGTCTTAAAGTCCAATTGTCTCACTGTACGCATCAGAGACATACTCTTGTGGCCAGTCAATAGGTTTAAGTCTGTTCTCTCGCATGCAGCTGCAGTTCCAGGTATATTGGGGTGACAGACAGACAACTTGATAACCTAGTCAAGGAACAATTGCGAGATTCACCACACTATTCAGTCAGTTAAATAATATCTGTATCTTAAACAGCGGATGCTCAACGTTATCAGTTGCATGACACTTAATTCTGACCAGACACACGTTAGAGGTAACTGCATCGTTTCATGTGCACGTGAATTGTAACCGTGTTAAACTACTCAAATTTGTTTCGATTGCGTTGATCACCCAACCTTCAGCCGTTGATGTGGGCCAAAAAATAAGTTGGAAGTTGTATTACGGCTGTCTCCGTTTTTTCAACTGAGGTGAAAAGGTTTTTGCGAAATCGTGACTAATCATTTTGTTCAAAGGTTCGAAAGGTCCCTATGAATTCATAAGAAGAAAAGATGGTTTGTTTAACATTCTGTTTTCAATTATTCATCACCGGGCCAGTTACATAACATTTTATATCAAAATTAAGAGCAATGTTCACATAATTGCGTCAAACGGTCCTCAATTGGTTTCCAGAGATGCCAAGTGAGTAACGGAGAGTCATGACAAACCTATGGCATGTACAAATTTCTTCCGACTGCACAATTGTGGGTTGTGTAGGAGAATTCTGATTGTTTCAGCGGTGGCCAGAATACGAAACTGGACTCTTTTGGAATGACGACTGGACAGGTGGTAAATGGGATGGGAGGCCACTTCCGGTGAGACTTGATGCTCTGAGTCAACGAAGTACGCGAGAGACTTCACCTCACCATTAGTCAATTATGTGGGGTATTGCTCACGTATCGTCTTGGTGTGTTGCTTTATGTTCATTTCGTGGTTTATCACACCGTAATCAGAACAGCTGAATGTATGTAAGTAAGGCAGTTTTAGTACTGCAGTATATTATGGCCATATATATGCTTGCTCATCAAATAATATTTACTGGATTGCTTGATTTAAAAATTCCCTTTTAGTTCGGAAACAAGGGATCATGCAGAAATTTTTTTTCGATAGCTCGCTATATGGGTTAATACAGTTAACAGGTGATATCAGAGAGAAACTAGAATGTCTAGTTGTACGAAATCGTAACAACACGTATCACAAAACAGGTGATTACATAATGCTCTGGACATAGGACAAATTCGTTTCAGTGTTACGTATGGGTGTGGAGTAAGGAGGAGTGTGAACTACTTGAAGCCGAGGGAGTTGCAAAGACCAAATCAACCGTTTTGCGAAAAAATCACAGCGTCATATAACTAGATGGCGTTTAAGAGACAGAAGTTAATTACTCACTTGTCAGTTGACTAAACCCAATACACATCTAACTGGACAGAACTCAAGCAGTAAAATATAAACTTTCACAAGAAGATGCCGATAACTAACAGGTGGATTAAGCCCATTCATGTGAAGAAATTAGTGACCTTGCCTTGGTCAGTTTGACACACAACCATAGAGGTATGTATAGATGACAACATTAAGTGGAAGTGATATTTTTACGGTGGATATTCGCAGAAAACGGCTCTCCCCAAAGCTTTGTTGATAAGCACGTGGAACTGACAAGGTGAATCCGTCTCGCAAATTTTGTGAACAATATCTAGTATTCAAGTTTACAAAGAGTACAAACTGTTTTTCATTGCTTATTTTATTCTGACAAGCGTTCTATGGTTAATTTGTTGGATGCCGTATGCTAAATCTGACAACCGTGAAACACTGTTTCTCAGTTAATTTTCATCTGGTGTTGTATCTGATTGGTAATTTTATGTCGTCTCGTTCTTTGTGTTCGTAGTAAGCTGCTCGAGAACAACTTCGATCGTCAAAATACTCACAGTCAGAGAAGTTGGCTTCCATAACCTGTGTAACAAAAAACAAAGGTGTTCCCAAGTCATGGACATTTTTCAGAATGGACGATAGCGTGACTTGCCCAGCGTGGCATGGCAACCAGCGAGTTAGACAATAAAGATTGTGCTTTATTGAACGTCTTTTTGCTAAATTATGACTAAGACTGCAATGTTGTTTGCTATTCTTTAAACAGCAGATTCAATTTCCAAATGAACTTAGTGTCTACGCTTGATTTAGCACAGCAAGGTCCACAGTTGTTTGGTACAGTTTTAACAGGAGTGGTGAATTAACTGTGAGAAACCAGAGTAGTTCAGTAAAAGTTTTTGTAGTTCATCGGAAAGTATGACAAATCTGTCAACTGGCCTACAATTAGACGTGCTATAGAATCTGCTAATCAACTCAGCCAATAACTGAAATGCAAAAAAACTAAACGGGTCCGAAAACTGATACTGTTATACGTTACAGAATGTAAATTTTCCCGAATGATTGGCATAGCACTGACTTCTGGTCTTTTAAGCCAACCCCTAGAGAAACGGGAATTTTCATAAATAACCGCTATCCAATATAGCCAACCATCTGTACAAACGGTTGGTCTCTGCCGATATCAATAATAGTTTTGAGTTACACGTACTAATTTTGTATGGAATTTGGATCAGATCTCATAGGTCAATAAATACTACAAACATGGGCAGATCATATTCCACCGGGCGAACGATTGGTAGTAATACATTTGTCCGCCTTAAGATACATGCCGTTCAGTGTTGGCAGGTTTGCACTTGTTTCTGGATAATTAGTCACCGGAGGTGGAGGGTTTTCATAACAGCTTTTTCTGAAATCAGTTGTAATGCTTATTTCGAATAGTTCAACTGTACATGAAAGTAAACATTTTTTTTAAATGCAAAATATCCAAGCTACAAAAGAACATAAGTTACACACAGACAACAGCGGACGTCATTTCACCGCAATGCTTTTGATGGCTATGCTTCTGAGACATTCGGAATGACATTCTAACATTCTGTCTGTGCTTCATTTTTTCCACTCAAGGTGTTGTTGCAACAAACATTGTTTGATTGTCCCAGATGAGACAAAAACAGATGCCAAAAAGATTGCTCTCTGCATGACCACCAGCTCAGTCGAATTCATAGATTTAACAAGTCAACCTCGAGATGATTATCTAGGTCTGACGAAGGCATATTGTTAGCGAGTGATGAGATCGGTGAAAGATTCTATACATTAAGGTAAAGTCTCTGTTGATGTATCACCAGCACCATATTGAGAAGTGTCGCAGTTTATGTAATATATTTGCACAGAATGAGGAATGAACTGAGTTAAGCCACATTTTCGTAATTTGTTGTACTTCCTTAATATGGGCATTGTCTCTCATTAACTAAATACTGTAGGCTTGGAGATTCGTCTAAGGAAAGGGGAGGGTGATCGAATGGAAACGAAAACAATATAAAAAAATGGTTTTTTTTATAAAATTTAGTACTTAACTAAAACGCAACTGTTTGTATTGGTCATCATTGCAAATCTAGACACAGGCGTAGTTCTCCGCATTGTATCCCATGAAGATTTAATTGGGGTCCCAGTAGCTTAGTACGGCTTCATACGTGGGTATCACTAATGTCAGTTCTCGTAATATAAATATGTATTTACAAGGTTTATGCAATATATCACTGCAGCTTTCTCGTTACTGGGATCTCATGGTGGGACTTATGACAGGTTTCGCCGTGTTGCGCATGTTAGCAGATTATCACAAACTTCATTCAAGTGGCATTTGTTTACTTAAACTGATCATATAAATTTGGATATTTCATCCCATAGGTTAGGAAATTAGTTGTGCTGGGCATTCCCAGTCTGTCCATCGGGAAGTAGTTAAAAGGTTTTGAAGTTTAAGGTAAAGCTAGTTATGTTGAACAAGATCATATTCCAAGACTACGACGAAGAGGTCTGAAGCCACAAAATGTCAAAGAAGATACTCTGAACTGGGACTTGTCTTTAGAATCGACCGTAAACTACTGAACTGATAATTTCCATGACTTTGATATGAAATTTCAGTGAATCGCTAATATAATGGACACAGTGATAGTGCTAATATACTATGGCAGTAAGCTTTTCCTTCAGGCATGCAGATCCACATGATTGGGCATTACATTATTATCACCTTTCGCTGAGACACTGTATGATTCTCTTTTTGTGTGCCAATCAAGTTGCACCTCATTGATAACCCAGTGTAGACCCAAAAAGGTATATAATTCTATTTTCACTGAAGTTACAGTTTGATGTATGTAATACTGTATTCTGTTGTTTTCCCAATGAGTGGGTAGTAATCTTGAAAAAATTAGTCGGTTTCCCTTCAAGACATTTATGATCCCGGCTAAACTCTTATAACCTTGACTCTAAAATAACTGACAACGTTATGCTTAGCTTGTGCGTTTACCAAGAAACATGTTTAAGAACAGAACCAAATTCCTGTTCATCTATGCACTGTTGGTTAGCTAGTTTCGCAAACGCCGGGAATAGCAAAATATATCTTGTATTCATCATTGAGCTTAGCAAAAGGTCGGAAGTAATAGAATCTGATCACTGGACGTGAATCTGTTCAATTCCGATGATTGCTGACTTAGTCTATTTAGCGTATTGAGTACATGTATATTACCTATTGTACTTAAGTTCATTGGCCCAAACAGTAAAACAAGATTTAAAAAGTTGAAAGCTTTACTCCAATTACACCATTTCTAGTCTGAAATGGGATCTGTCATTGGAAATCATACTACATACCAAAACACGGCCTCGTAATCAGCTTATGGTCCTGATCAACTTAACGAAGAAAATGAAAACATAAGCCTACTACTTGTTAACGTAGCAGTAGACCAGAATGTGGTGGGTTGCATGGCAGCCGCTGCGCACACATTTAACCGCAGCTTTCGTACTTACGTTAAGATTTGTGAATAATTTCAATATGACTCATCCTAACTGTTAGTATGAATGGAAAGATTCAGTTCATAAGCGTGAACGTTCGCCAATAATGGCTGTCCGTTTTAAACCAGAATTCACGAGATGAGCAGGAATGTTTATTCATTTTTAGAATTTAACAGCAGAAGTCCCTTCCAGAGTATGCCATTACTGCTTTACGTTGTGCTTTATTTATAGTCCACTTCTGTCCAGAGTTTCCAATGTGAACACCAGATGGGTTTGAGCCGCTAAGCCCGAATCTAGAAGCTGGTATTCCATTAACTGAGACTCACTCACTCACTGAAATAATACAATGCTACTTTAGTTCTGTAATGATTCACTTATTTCATCACAGTCTAGTTGGATATCAGGACGAGCATTCTCGAAATTGGTGAATTACTCCGTTGTGGTTTGATTCAATAAGCATTACTTGGATTGCAAAACAAAAAACAAATACTATTTGGATCAACTTTATGAACTACTGGGGCATAGCATGTCGCATTTCAATAAGAAGTTTATTTCAGGTGCAACAGTACAAAAGCGTTCTGAGTGTTTTACTAGGCTTATTCTATCTTCAGGATAAGCCTAGAAGATTTTGCCCATAAGTAGGCAAATTAGAAATCAATTTCATGGTTCTTGTTGCAAACTGTCAAACTAAATCTTCTATGAGTACCAGGTTCGTTCCTGTTTGGTTCCATTGAGCAGAACAAGACAGGCACAGGGTAAGATCGATATTCGAACACAGGTCGTTCCTGATATGTTGGAAGGTAACTGCCAGCCAAGTGTATGCCCCATAAAGCTGCCAATTACGGTTTGTCAGTTCACAGTCAAACGGGAGAGATTGCAAATTGTCCGAAACTTAAACCACTCCATGATATTCGTACTATCAATGGGGTTATCGATCAAAGTTGCCGCTCAGCTATCATTCTCACACACTGAAGAAAAAGCTGATAAAAAATCGTTGATTTTTGAAAACAGATTGACGATGAGTAATCGGAACTAGGATTATTGTGACCTTTTTTTTTCCAATTTACCGGACTGGAAGTCAGACCAGTAATCTGTAGGTTGATAGTCAAA
>JTDE01000334.1:252526-268445 GCA_014338405.1 Paragonimus skrjabini miyazakii
TTCTACTAGTTGTCACTCAGTTATAAAAGTTTCGAACCTGTCAGGACATCACCCGAAAATATGTGGCTATTAGTATGTCAAACTTTGAAACTAGATGCACAAGTCGCAGTTGAAACTTCTTCTGACACACGCTATTAACCCGACACCACGAGACCGAATATGTCCTAGTTTGAACTAATCACGTACGGATAGCCTGAATGTGGTCTAAACGAACGATCATCGTGTCAACGGTCAAAACTTCCCTTTTATCCTACAAGAATCGTTTGAAGCAGAACGAGAGGGAATATTAATTGCTTGTTTAGAGTACCCATTCCGCCACTATGGCACGATCCACCTCATAAGCAGTTAGAGCTTTGAAATCCACATTGGTAAAAAGTCGAATACATTTGCTTATGACACAATGCTTGGTTGCTTTGTTGGAGTGATTACTGGACAGGTAATTTACTAAGATTAGCAGTTATGGCCCAATCGGCTGATTGCTCCACGGCTAACAATAACCTTATCTACACAATCTAACCAATAATGAGAGGGTTGTGCGTGTTAAACGCATGCAGTATATTTGTTCATTTTGTCTCCTGTTCAAATATGTTAAATACACCGCTCTAATTCATGAATAAAAATATTTCTGACGTAAATAAAACTGGACATTATCTGACAACAAACTGAGGGTTGGCGTATTTAGCTCCCGATTCTCATCGACGCCTGCTTTCTAGTTCAATCAATCAAACAAATAGCACACAAACAAAACCTCTCAGAATTTTCCCTTGTGTTGTATCTTGAAAACAGGAGAGAAAGATGGAAAGCTGCCTTTGATGAAATGGATACTGACCGATCGGGACAGTTGTGCGCAAAAGAGGTACGCCAGCTACTCGAACAGTCCGGTTATGCACGGTGCACCGAAGCCGATATTGGCAACTGGATCGAATCGAATGACAAAGACGGGGATCAGCAGGTTTCGTACGCGGAATTTGTGACGTTTATGGAAATGTGTTATTCAGCACAGTTTTCCTAACCACATGCCACTTTGACCTTGAGATTGAAAGAGCTAGTAATAACTAATTTAATCGATTCTTTTGTTTTGACTTACAGAATACCGGTGATCTTTTTTCATCAAAACTGAATAGTCAGGAGTCGATCAACTAGCTGGTGAATTCTAAACCGATTGACTCTCAGATGTGTGCTAATTGTGTATAGTATAGAACCTCGTAGTTGTTTTCTCCGTTATCATAGAACCAATAATTCTGATATGGGCAAGTGCCGAACGTAAAGCCCGTGTGTCTTCCCCAGTAAGCTGCATACGTATGCGCCAGTTTTAGAAAACGTTTCTTCGGGCGTTCAACCTGGCTTAGTGATGTTAAAGTCCGCCAAAAAAATACCCACTTTGGGAACGGCTTTGTAAAGATTTATTCCGTACTCAGATGTTTGTAGATTACTAAGATTTGACCTAATATCGTTAGTCCTTCTGAGTAAAAGACTTTTGTAAGTGCCATGACTCTTCTGGTAGGTCATCTCTCTTTAGTCCTAATGTATGCCAGATATTTTTCAGGTTATAGAAGAGTACATTTCCACTTTTACATAAAAAGAGATTACTGAGACCAATGTAGAAGAAAAAGTTTCAAGGCGAAAGGTAACAGGAGTTATTCTTAATGAAATTAGTCTCTCATATGCCTCCTTGTTCTAGTTGTACCACTTGTCGACCAATTTAAAGGGTTTATTGAAAAAGTTTCCCTCATCGTCGGTGTAATAACTGGCACAGTTCTGGTGATGAACACTCGCAACTTACGGGTGCTCATGCTGAACGTTAAGTAATTCTGTAATCGCCTAAGCCATTCGGGGAGTCTGTTCGTCGGTCGAACTTTTCACAACTGGTCATCGGCACAAAGATGTGCTGGTGATCCCACAAAGTTGAGAAAAAGACAACCAAAAGGAATGTTTACGAAATGCTGCAATTGGAAGAACATGCTGGATTAGTTGCCCATTAACCCTGGAGTCGAACCACACCCAAAGCCGTGATCATTGAATTTGTTCAATTGCATAGAAAATGTAACCTTAAAGGGGACTCTAGAAAATTAAAGATATGTTTCACCTGTCGCAAATTATTCCACATCAATCTTAGTCGAGGATTTTTCAGTATCCAGTTGACTTGTGGAAAATGCATATTTTCTAGAAATCTACAATGTACATTTCATCTTGTTTAAATGTGATATAATGGGAGCCAAAATATTCGCAAACGACCTTTACTATCAAAGTAGTGCTCACTAAGAACAAACACTATCCACCCTCATATTTATATGTGACTTCATAAAACCACTCTAAGTGTACACGCGGATTCTCCAGTGGTATTCTTTCGGACTGATGGATATCAATCTGGTTAAAAATATTGAGATGATGATCACCAACAGTTACGTCTAGAATGTTAACCGACTTTTAGTTCATTACAATTTTTTTCTCCACGTGCATCTCTTTAGGCCAAGGTACGAAAACGTAGAGCTTTCATCGAACATATATTCCAGTATAAACATCCTCCGGTTTCATTTTGCACCGTTATGTTAATAAGCCATTTATGGCTGAAATGTCAATCAAACACGATTTGTGGGTAAGTTTAGTCACGGAACACAATTCCAAACCTCAGATGTTTACACCTTTATTTCAGATGCAGATGCGAGGATAGTTTCGATGTTACGGAAGTGTCTATGCAAGAACAACTATAGTTGACAATTCGTTCTCAAGCGTACACGACTAAACAGATTTCATCAAAACATGTCGTTTGATAAGATTTGGAAACTACCCATAAGAAGTCTATTATACAAGTATTTTTTTTCCAATCATTCTTTTCAGACTTTCACAGTCACATAATGTGCACAACTCAAACATGAGAAATAGAACAAGTCACAGGAATTATACAAATTCATAGATGAGGTGGCAGATTACGCAAAAATCTCGAAATGATGGTTAAAATGTGACCATATAGAGCATCACTGAAATGCATATTACTTAAACCGTAACTAAGTGTTGCGCCACGCACACATGATCACGTGATCATCTGAGGTTATAAGAGTTGAAAGTGTTCCGTAGTCATATGCTTGAAAAGGTGCATATGTTACTTCCACGTAATGTGAATGTGATCATAGTGGCGGTAACCAAAATGCACCACAGCAGTCTTCAGTTGATTTGCAGCGAATTTTTGAATAACTCTAAAGAAATTTGTGACATTTACACAATGACTAATGTCGAACCGACGTGCAACAGTTGAACTAATTATTGATCTTTGATGCACGACTTAATGTTTGCCAAAACGCTTAAGGAAAATTGTCCGCGTTGAACCCATCTCAGAAACAACACTTACGTTGAAACACTGGGCTCCCTTTAATAACTTCATCAATATAGTAAGAAGACATACGTTGCGATATGTTAACATTTCGTTCACTCTCATCAGTTGCAAACGTAAAACATGCGTTTTATATGACACAAATAAAGATAGACAGGGTATGGACACGTATAGAATTACACCGCGTATTGTCATCACCACCACGGCAACCCTATGGGTTACTTCAATCACTCTTGTGCACATAGCGTCGGCTGGTGAGTTCTACTCATCATGGTTTCGCTAAAGGCCAGCAGCTTCAGTTTCTTTTGGTGTAACAATTTTTTTAATGACCTGTTATCATGAGGTATTTGGCAGCCGATGATGAGGGACTTCGAGTAACTGATTCACCGGTTTCCGATTGTTGTGTCATGAATTGTTTTAACCAGTTCGGGACGTGCTCTGTCACTCGCTGAAACAGCCGTCGGTCTGTTCTGCCTATGTAAACGTCACCGCAACTGCAAGTGAACTGATAGACAACGCGAGAGCCAGAATGGTCAGACAGACTGCGTTCGCGATTGTGTAGAACGGGTCCTTTGGTGGTTTAAACCAAGCGTAATTGGGCAGCCGCATACGTAAGGGATAGGGCACAATTCAGTTTGTGCTTGATGTCGTTTGCCAGATGATCGCCTTTGAATTGCAAAAATAGAAATATATCTTTCTTTTGAGCTGTTTGCACTGGTCCATTGCATTTGGACGCCTTGCTGTGAATATTTATGAACTTTTCAGGATATCCGTTTGCCAGCAGCGTTTTCCTCAGCATTTCTTGTTCACTCTGCAGCTTATCAGGAGTGCAAATACGACTGGTCCTATGAAATAGAGTTTTGATCAAACCCCGCTTGTATGCTATCGGGGCACAGCTGGAGAACTGTAGATATTGTCCGCCCCATGTTGATTTGTGATGAATCGATCGCTGTAATTTTCCCTCCCCACACCTAGTGATGAGTACATCTAAGAATGCTAAACTGTCGTTTGATTCCTTTTCGTGAGACAATGATATGTTAGGATGAATAGACTTAAGAAGATTAAAAAATAAATCAAAATGATCAGTATCTGTAAAAATCAAAATATCATCCACATACCGCTTGTACAATAACGTTTTGGCAATATTATCAGAGACTTGCCGTTCAATCATTCCCAAGAAGATATCGGCCTAACGGACTACCCATAGCCACTCCGTCTAATTGTCTATAAGAAAGCCCTTCAAAATTGAACCTGATATTTTCTGTACACAATAAAATGAGATCCTTAAGATAATCCAGTGGAATACCTATATCACAGTTCTGGCTGGAAATAAAATCACATAAAAACTCAATTGTCTCTTGAAGGTGAACATTAGTAAAAAGGGAATCAACGTCAATCGAATACACAACTTGTGAACTCACTGACACGCGTTCTAATGTGTCTGCTAGTTCAAAAGAATCCTTTAGGCGATGGGGAGACAACATTTTGCGAATGGAGTCCAAAATTTTAACTGGCTATCGAGCAACTTCATGATATGCTGAATTGTTCATGCACAAAATTGGTCGCAGAAGTATTCTGTCTTGTGTATTTTTGGTGCACCTCTCATTCGTGGTGTTTCTGTGCCGATTGGCTTTGTGTGTCTTTATTGATTTTCAGATAAATGGCCGTGCAACAACAGTACTTGAAGTTGCCTCGCTATATGCTTTTCCAGCAGTATGTTATTTTCTGTCGTTTTATCTTCCTTAAACTTTCTTTCATCTTCCGATATGGTATTCATTTTCATCATGTAGTCATCCTTGTTCATGATGACAACACCAGAACCTTTATCCGGCTTTAGAAACACCACGTGTTGCAATCCTCTCAATTCTTTCATGGGTTGATAGTGTTCCTGTTTCAGACAACACTGCTGACGAATAGGTGCTGATAAAAATTGGTTAGAAATAGCTACTAGTTTGGCGCAGAACCAATCCGTCTCATCAGAAGACGTGGGCGACAGACCTTTCAGCTAATCGTACGTATACTCGAATTGCACTTGCGTGTTCAACATGTTGACTTCTTTGGGTGATATTGTAAACTTAAATCCAAGGGAGAGGACATCCAGCTGCGTTTGTGTGAACGGAGTCGAGGAGAGATTGTGTACATACTTTAAGCAGTCATTAGGAAATACAATCATGTTGACTGAGCGTGAGAGATGGCTTCGTAGAGAACAGAGAGTTCTGACCGTGGTGTTACGGACGGTTTTTCTGGAGAAGTTTTCAAACTTGATATGGCACACCAATGGCAATCTGTTGAGGGCTTCAGCAAACGGTGGTGAGTTTTTACAAGGCTGTTTACTCCATCCCGAGCAGCATCGACGTGCGAACTCGACAACCTCACGATATTCACGTTGTTTCTTGGTAATTTCTCCTTAGATAATACCTTGATGAACTGCGTGGGGAATAGGCCGGATCGAATACATACTTCATGAAAATCAATACGTGTCCGTTCTACTACTGTCTTGCAAATTTGTGTTTCATATATAAAACGCACGTTTTACCCATGAGAATAGACGAAATGTTAACATATCGCAACACATGTCTTCATACTGGATTGATGATGTGATGTACCGTAAATCTGAGGGTGAAAACATCAGAATTTACTGGTTGGAAAAAGCCTGCAATTTCAAGTTGAACATCACCCACAACTGACCGCAGCTGTCGCATACCCATAGACTATCCAGTCGGCCGCTTTCGAAAAGAAGCACTAAACTCGAGTTTCGCTCCGATTAAAGTTTGTCAATAGTGCATATCATCGCCACTGCCGGGACTAGAACCACGGCCACGCTTTTCATGAGGTAACCGTGTTAATCACTGAGCCATTCACCTCACATTAGGCACGACCGGATTATCATATGTGAAAACTGAATCACTGGAATAATAATCAGGTTGCCCGATCGTCTCGATAGGAGACACAGTTATTGTCTGTTAACTCCAATCGATAACCAGATCATTACTCACAAGCGAAAGTGGTTGAGCAGTGGTTGATTTGGAGGAAAATATCGATCACAGTAGTTAGTTCGAATCCATTTCAGTGATTAAGCGACTGGTGGTTGATGGATTGACTCGTTGTGTTATACACGATGTTTGACTGATAGATGCTGGTCGGTCACCGATTCGGTCAGCGTGAGGATGGATTGGACGCAAGGCCCCAACAGACTATCACTGATGTATAAGATTTATCTATGAAAGTTGCATCTTACTTCAGGTCTTTGTTTGACGTGTGTCCATGGCCGACCACTGAGTTTATGATTTAACTCTCTCGTTTCATTCATGATAGTTTGTGACCGATTGTAAACTGTCTTGAATGAGGTGGTTATTGTTCAACTGCATACTGAACCGACGTATTGTGGATTAAACGAGCCGTACCAACTACTGAACGGTGTCTTTTAAGAGTACATCTTTGCTGCTACAACACTGTTGGTGCAACAGGAATCGAGGAAGACTGAGAAATGAAGGCTTGTTTCATCAAGCTACAGTGAAATAAGAAGGCATATTTCAAGTATTATCACTGAGTTTTTTTCTTTTATGATCCCAATTTCTTGTGAGGTTTTGTTTACTGCTTTCTGAAGAGGTGTGCATGAAGGTCAGAAATTCTATAAAATATTAAGTGCCAGTTGTCATCGTCACAATTAGTTACACCTTCACTTTTCAAAATGTTCCAGTAGAGTAACTGTGCTGTGTAGGTCGATGTTACGGTCCCTTGATTCTACAAAAATTCGTGGGATTGGTAGTTACACATACGGTAAATTCCATACAATCAGTTCCTCTAGGAAATTCAAAAACCGGCTAGTCCCTGGGGTGGACAGGTTGGGATGAAACGAACACATAATTTTCGTTCAGTAGCGGTCGTTGAGGATTAAGGAATTGACCGATGAAAAACGTGTGCTCTCTCAACACTTTGCACAAGATACTATAAAACTGGTCACTGTAAAGGAATTGCATTTGTGAGGGATATCGTCCCGAAAGTGTACGCACTACATTGGTAACTCGACACATAATGCCAGGATATAAATTACATCCATTTAAGGCGTTGCTGATGCTTGTTTTCCCAATGGAAAATATGATGCTGGCAATAACAAGGAATTTACTCGAGCGAAATAAAAAAGTAAGTCAGCCACTGAAGGCAAATCACCAATCAATAATTCAGTTGCACTAACAGGAACAATAGGGATGAGCTGAGTAATCGGAATTCATAATCGGTCAGGAATTACAGGATAGTTTCAACTGTAGGCGGTATTATCAGTTCAGTTTATGGAGCGAAAAGGTTCCGCATTTGTTGATCGTAAACTGCCAATGAATTGGTGAAATCAACCATTCTGTACATTTGATGCCTCATTGTAAATCTACGATTAACTTCGACCAGAAGCAAATTCTGACTGCAACCAAGACATTTTTTAAGTTCCTGCACATCGATAAGAGTGGGATTTTTACGAGCTAGTAATGTTTTTCTAAGGTGAAGTTTTAAGAAGTGTAGTGAGTGAACTTCGGAAGAGAGATGACTGGTTACAACAGTATGGATAGTTGATCCTAACAGGTCTGAAGCTGAAAACAATTTACCTCCAATCACTCACGTCGTTAGCAATCGCAAAGAATTATTTCTGTTCATAGTATAAGTAGTACCATCAGTTGTTATGAGACACTAAAACTTAAAATCTTCAAGGCAGTCGAGAGTTCATAGATTGTCGACCCGTACAGTCTTGAAAGATAGCGATTGGAAAAATCCGTCCGCAATAAGTCAACTGACCAAACCGAAAATAGTTTCAGGTTAGCACTTTGTTTGTCTACAAATAGTAAATTATGTTGTCTTGTTTCTGTTTCTTTCACTCCCATTTAACAGAATGGTACCCGTTAGTTACTTGAGTTTGTAAACAATCAAACGATCCATCTGGTTGAAATGAACTACGCAAACCTTCATGCGGGCACAGGTTATTATGAGCTGATACTGCGAGTTTGTTAGGGAACGTTTAAATACTTCGACTCCAAACGGTGAGAATTTACGACTAGTTCTAGCAAATAAATTTAACCAATAAAAACAACATAATTCAATTTATCCTGCTTATGAAACCAAATCACGTTCTACTGTATCACAAAACAGATGCCGGTCATACACAACAGCTCGCTTAATGATGTCTATCAGTTCACATCAGTGATTGCGGGGACGGGGACGTACAGACCATATGCTGCGCCAATGCAGGCCTACATAACTAGATGAGCGCCATAGCAATTACGTTTCCAAACCCGATGAGCAATGAGACTTCTTTGTGTCAGGTGGTTTTAAGTCACCCTGTTATTGCAAAGAACCTGGTAGACAAAGTAGCGACTTATCCGTATATCTTGCCTGATCAGTTATATCAGATTAGTCAACTCATGGTCTACAAGAAAAGTAACTGTGAATGGACCGATTGAACAGCGTATTCACATATATTTATGGCTAAACAGATCTGGTCTGTCACAAGGAGACTGGACCATGACGCGGTGTGACGGCTTGCGCATCTCTATGACCTATTGGGCTAAACTGGACGGTGTGACCACCACACTGATAGAGTCTCTCATGCCAGGCAGGGCAATAGGTAGAGGTTTGACAAACCAGTCTCCTGGCCATCCAGGTTGGGGGTTGGAAGGAGGTTAACATTTTCTTTCGGAAAACGTACCAGTTCTGGTACACTGCCACCCACCCGCTGCCTTGCGGTATAGGCTTTTGAGCCAAAGGCTTTGGTTGAGAACCCTAATCGTTCTCCTGTCTAGGTCTGGGCGCCCTGGCAGTATCTCAGCCCGCACACAACCAGGAATAGTCACAACACCAGTAATTCCATACTGCATCGGCCGTCTCGCAGTATAAACCGGGTCGCCCTGTGTGCTGCATACAGCAGGGTGGATAGGCGAAAACATGCTACTGCTGACCCCTCCCCCACTGTTCTAACAAATTTCGTTCTCAGGTCCCTCCAGACCTCCATTTCGGATCGTTACTCCACAGGTCCCACAACAGATGTAGCTAACCGTGGTAACGCTGAGCCGATATGTTCCGTCTCTTGCCATTCGGCTTCATGTCTCCCTTGTTCCTTGCTTGGACCTAGAATGCGAATTAATATAGGTGCCTCCAACGTTCACACTCTAAAACAGATAGGTCAACAGGCCGCTCTTGCACGAACGTTAGACTCATTGCATGTCGATGTCTGCTGTATCTCGGAAACTAGAATCCAGGACAGTAGTCAGCGTATGGAACTAACATCACCCACATTGTCTACCCGATACTGGTTATACACTTCGGGTGACTCCACAGCCGCTGTTACAGGTCAGGATGGAGTGGGTATAGTCCTTAGCTCGACGGCCACAGCCGCATTGATAGACTGGATTCCTGTTAACAATAGATTTTGTGCTGTCCGCTTGGCAGGTTCTGTTAAGGCCAGGCGCAAGACTTTCAGAAATTTATTCATTGTGTCTGCTTACGCTCCAACTGACTGTAATGTCGTCGGTGTCAAAGACGCATTGTACTCGGATCTGGCCTCTCTCCTTCGGTCGACACGTGGCTCTGATATACTCGTTCTGACCGGAGATATGAATGCTCAAGTCGACCGCCTTGGTGAGGCCGAATCTCGTTTAGGTGGCAAGTTTGGGATAACGTCACATCGGTCAGATAATGGCGGGCGATTGTTGCGGCTGTGCGCTGAGTATAAGCTATTTTTAGCCAGCACCAGTTTTAGGCATCGTGCACGTCGTCATTGCTATACTTGGTGCCCGCCTGCTCCAAATCAGGCCTGGTCTCAGATAGACCACATAGCTGTTAGTTAGAGATGGCGTGGTTCCATTCAAGACTGTCGTTCTTATTGGAGCACGTACTTGGACTCAGATCATGCATTTGTATGTTGTCGTTTTGTTCTAACTTTTGCTGATCAACGACCCCACCGACAGCAACGACTGGCTGCTGAGAAACTGGCTTTACCATCGGTAAAGCATAAGTACCAAACCAGTTTAGAAAGCCGCCTTTGTGATAATCTCTCCGAAGACCCTAGTAGCTGTTGGACACAAATCTCACAGGCTATTCGGAAAGCAGGTACTATAGCATGCGGCATAGGGGTACACAAGTTTGACAAACATTGGATTTCAGAGAAATCTCTAGAGTTGTTAGAAGCCAGAAGGAAGATCCCTCCTGGTAGTTCACATAATAAGTCTAGAAGAGATATCCGTAGGAAGCTGAAACGTAGTCTAAAGGCTGATCGTGAGGCTTGGTTGATCGAAAAAGTGAAGGAAATGGAGACCGCCTTTGCTTCAGGGAACACCGGCAAACTAGTCAAGCTGATCGGTGCTACTGGTTCCAGGCGACTGTCTGTCAGTGAAGCTATCAGCGAGGCAGTTGGCACACTAATCTACAACAAATCCAGAAGGTTGGAACGCTGGGCGGAACACTTCGAGGGACAATTTAGCTGGCCTCCTGCTTTTACCGTGCTGCCTCCACAAACTTCTGATGTAACACCCTGATCGGTAGATTTAGAACCACCCACTGAGACTGAGGTTCGCAATTGCACCTCGCCTTTCAAACGTAATAAGGCTGCCGATCCAGATGATCTGGTGCCAGCACTTTTCAAAGAAGATGGAAAGGCGTTAGTAGAGGCCTTGACTCAGCTGTTTCAACTTGTGTGGACGACGGAGACCATCCCCCTGTGCTGGGGTCACGCGATAATAGTTCCTATATAAAAGAAAGGTATCAGGAGCTCTCACGAAAACCATAGGGGAATTAGTTTGACCCCGGTCATTTCTAGGACTCTGGCATCCATTATACTCCGTCGACTCACTGCAGTTCGAGAGTTAAACATTAGAGAAGAACAAGCAGGGTTTCGTCCCGGCCGGGAATGTATAGATCACAGTTTTACCCTTCGTCAAATTTTGGAGCAGCGTCATGTGTACCGCCGACCAACAATTGCCGTATTTCTCAACTACAAAGGTGAGTTCAATTCGGTGGACCGATCTACACTTTTAGAGTCGCTGAAACGCAGGGGGTGAACCGACCAAGTATGTGAACATACTGTCGGCGCTTTAATCCCATACTTCAGCTCAGGTTAGGGTTTACGGTGAGCTGTCTGACAGCTTCAGCACCAGAAGCGGCGTACGTCAAGGCTGTCCCCGTTCACCATTTTTGTTGAATTTCGTCATGAACGAAATAATGGAGGACTGTCTGCGGCACTCAATTGATGCCGGTGTGGACCTCCTACCTAGTGGAAAACTGAGTGATCTTGATTAAGCTGACGACAAGGTGTTGCTGTTTGACAACTTTCAAGCGGCGCAAGAAACGCTAAACGCAATTTAACATCCTGTTAAGTACTTCGGAATGCGCTTTGCAGCATCAAAATGAAAAGTGCTTCTGAAAAATTGCTGTGATTACGTAGACTTAATGTTAGATAATGAAGTCAGGAAAGTTGTTGACCGGTTTGTATACCTGGGAAGCTGCATCAGCGGCGGCGACAGAGGTGTAGGGAATGAAATAGAGGCGCGTATTTCCTAGGCTAGAGCGATGTTGACTAATCTGAGTCACTTGTGGCGACCGAAGGGTATCTCTTTGAAGCTTAAGGGTCGCGTATATCAGACAACAGTGAGGGCTGTATTACTATACGGCAACGAAACCTGGCCCCTCAGGGTAGAAGAGGTGAACCGTCTTCAGGTGTTTGACCACCGATCTCTGCGTTCAATCGCTCGTATCGGATGGCACCAATGAGTGAGCAACGAGGAGGTTAGGAAGCGGGTGTTTTTTCATTGATTGTCAATCGAGTTCTTTCGTTCAGTCATTACACTTGCACAGGCTTAGGTGGTTAGGCCTTGTACTAAGGATGCCAGCTAGTCGTTTGCCACACCGAGCACTGTTTGCCGACGCTGCGGTGGATTGGCGTAAGGTGCGAGGTGGACAGGTGATGACCTGGCGTAGACAAATGAAATCGTTCACGAAGGGGTTGGCTACTGTAGATCGGGTTCGTCCTCCGGGCTGGAGCCCTCGCGACTCACAGAGTAGGTGGTTTGAGACGTTAGGTGAGATGGCGGCTAACCGAGCTCAGTGGCGTGAATGTTGTCGTTGTTTGACCGAGTTGTCTGTGAAGTGAGTGCATTTAATGACGCGGGACAGTGAAAGCCGTGAGGAAGCTGTCTTGTTGATGACGCCTTACTTCCACTTACAGCTCGGTTGTTTGTTTGCAAGGTGTAGGCGCCTTGATGTTGTATGTTTGATTGTAGACGTAGCTAATTTTAGCGGTTAGGTCCCCTCCCCTTTCTTTTCTTCCCTCTTCCTAAACAGGGTTTGCTTTTTCTTCTTCGTGGTTGTGTGGCAGTTAATAAATCAGTGTGAAGCACGGATATATTGCTGTCTATGATAATGATGATAAAACAGTTCTGGTTGACTTACTGTCAGTTTGCTCATTCCCAAACCGCTGTATCCTTAAGTGTACTGTATTCACTTAGCACATGAAGAAGAGCTAAACTATGGGAAACGGGTAGATCATCTCTTCTCATTAAATCAGTAATCAAAGGAAATGAAACTCTGGACCATAACATTACGGTCATCTTTCCGATGTACGGGTTTATGGCAGTAATAACGTTTTAGTGTTAACTACACTGGACTATTTGTTACGAGGAAATGTGACGATGGTGGGTATAAGATGCCAAAAATATACCAAAATTTCCATTTTTATTGTTATCCCTGCATAGATTAATTACTACTGATAATTGCACTTTCGAATAACGGAAACGAATGACTTATTTTTCAAGATGGTAAGAGCATTCTGTTTGTTTCGACCTCTGACGCAGATCGTCCAACAATCCTAGAATGTAACTACACTGCATTTACACAGTCTTGCCGGGTCAACAATACACCTTCAGATCAAAACATGAACACCGGAACTTTTCAGCCCATTATGTATTCAGTAGTTTATCGGCAGTTACGATGACGTTTACTTCAGTGGAGCTGATTGGTTCCCATATCCATAAGATGATAAAATATATTGTTCCAAATGTGTCCAAGATTTAAAGCTTGATGTGACCTAACGTAACCCCGTCAAATGGAGTAAATCGACCGCCAAACTCTTACTGAACACCGATTGCGTGATCAATCCAACAAACGCATTTCGCATGCTGATGCATCATCATAGGCCCATCATCTGTAAGTCACGTATCACGTGCAACAGGCTAGCCCTTTGTGTACAAAGGCTGTTAATCTTGAAACTCAGTTTGTCGTAGTTGTTACCAGTGGGAGACCAATGTATGTGTGAGCTTGGTTTTGAACGTAAGTCGTTTAATTATTTTTACTTTCAACTGTTGCTATGTGGTACACCTGATGGAAACATGCGAAATGATGTTAGAATCTTACAAAATAAGTTTACTTGTTTCGTTGTTCGGGAGGTAGTTGGTTTCCCGGTCGTTCGCATAAGCTCGTTCGTAGATCACACAGGCGGATAATCATTGTGAGAACCAACTTCAGATCATTTTTCAAAGCTTATAACTCAAGCCGAACAGCAATTGTTGCTGCTACTATTGCACTGACCAAAACATTTGCTTTCTCAAATATTTCGTTCTTCTACCTTTCTGGTGATCATCACTAGATCACACATGACCACTTGAAATGCGAAACTATAAAAAAAGAAGCTTTCGTGCTCCCAAGCATTAATTATGAGAGATTAAGCGCTGCAGAAAACCTTACGTCTGGGAGGGTTTCGCTATCTTTGGGTTTTATGTGGAAGGGTTTTTTCGTTATCAAAACATTTAATAATACACGATCTGATAGCGGACAGTGGATCATCAACCTATGCTATCACCATATGTGAAAAATATGGCTTGGCATGCTAGCCTGGCTTGGCATTCTAGCCTGAATGACCCTTGAGTCACAGACAATTGCTTTTTTCTGTTACAAGTGATTTCAACTCTCTATTTTCTGCATTGTAAACTAGCTAAATAGAAATTTGTTCCTTGCAGATATTTTCCTTTCTAATCTTTTTCTCCCCCTCAACAACAGGCCTTCTTTCAGAAGTGTAAACGGTCGCTTCATCAAAAGCTGAAGTGTCGTTCCCTCATTTGGAACTAAAGATAACTTTATCAATCTACTACAGAGGCTCCCGAAGTATCCACACTTTCTTCGTAGACAGAATTGGAAGTTTTATCGTTTCTTGGAAATATTTTTGAAGGTCAATCACTGAACGTCGATATCTTTACTTATGTTTTCTCGAGCGAAGCTCCGGTGAACCCGTAAACAGTAAATCGAAAATTTTTGGCTTCTGCCACCCAAAGACAGGTCGAGTAACTTGATATTTGGACTTCTACAATTACATCGAATTAATGTGATCAGCCTTTAAACCTGATAAATGGATTGAGAATAACACAACGTTATGAGCAAGTTGTAATACTCTACGTTTCAGCCACCTCCGGTGGCCTTTCTCAAGAGTGTTGTAATCGAGTGTGATTACGACTATGCAAAACTAATTCAAACCGAATGAGGCCATTTCAACAAAAAAAATTAACAACGTCATTCTCATACTTGGACCACCTGGATGTCTTTTTATAGTCCCGAAGACAACGTTCCGATCCAGGAGTAACCGTACAATACTATTATCACCTTATTGCGAGATATTTTTGACATTTTTCACAAGCATCCTAAATGAATGGATACAACTTATCTATTTTAGATGATTTTGAATAGCGTGAAGTGGTCAGTGTATTAAGTCGCATTTTTTAAACACTGTTCACACCGCAAATTCCACATTCAGATTGATTTTTCAACTAACCACTTTAGATTAATTAAAATTTTGACCCTCGTAGCTATTACCTGTGTAAACCAAACATCAGACAGATAGCTTGAGATTTTGTTAAATGTTCCATTATTATGATCGTTACGACTCAAACAACGTTCACAGGACTGGTTGTCTAGTGGATACAGCCATCAATCTTTTATAGAAGACGTTGTTGTTTCCAACTTCAGCTTGATTGTCTCCAAAGGATTGTAAACAAGTGCCGACGTACAGTAAGGGTTTAGGAGTTGACGTGGAACATATATTTATTCCACTATATTGTTTTAGCCAATGTCCGTCAGTACGTTCTCCGTGAATGGACAGAGTGAGTGCACGAAGTGTCCAGCAACAACATGGCTTTGGAATCAAAAGTTCGTAGGATAACGATAACCAAAAAGAAAGCGTCAAACTACCAACCAATCTTTCATTCAGATCGTTTATAGTTTTATGTCACCGAATGAAGCAAACGAGTTTGAAAGTTATGTTTAGCAGATCGTAGCCAGAAGACAAGAAAAGAAGTCAGCAAGACTGAGAAACCAACTCAACCCGATCAAACCTAAGGCCGAATTTCCGAGAAATCCGAAACGGTACGTGCATAATTTATCCTCTTTGGTATTGGATAAGTTTGCTCTTGAAGTATTATCATTAGGACCAAAATTTTGCTGTCCAAAAAGTAAACTCAGGCAGTTAGATTTAGAAAGTCAATTTGAAAACCTTTATGATCAACTGATCGATCTGAAACCAACGTCACCTCTTAACGTTGAGATGCTCAAATCAACCTTGGTTCACCCATGTTA
>JTDE01000334.1:269937-284579 GCA_014338405.1 Paragonimus skrjabini miyazakii
GGAGGTTCAATGCTTTGACCAGACGCTTTTGTGAACATAACGGGGGTGAGTGTAATCGAATTGCGATGGCTTCTGCTATGTCAAAACGGTGAACACAAAAAGAGGCAACATGTACAGGCGGTATATCTTTTAGCTGGGGACGCAAAACTGGTATGGAGTTAAATCGTATACGTAACTGAGCTGCGAAATAGGTTTTGTTAAGTTCCACGTTAAGTCTCCTAGGACTTGGTCGAATTGAACCATGTGATTAACCCGGCTGATTCGTTCAAACCGATCTATCGAGTCTGCGGAGTGCAATCGAAATGGGTCAAAGGTCGTTTATTAGCCATCGCAATTCGATTACACTCACCCCCGTTATGTTCACAAAAGCGTCTGGTCAAAGCATTGAACCTCCCGTGGCCGTGTATCAATAACCCGGATCGATTTGTTACATAGGAACACCGATTTGCCAAAACCACTTGATGACTCTGACTAACTTGACATTAATGCTTACCATCCCTCACCGTATTGATGTACTACCCCTGTCGAACCTATATGTGTGTTGTATTTAGCCTGATGATGAAACACTGAAAACAAGCTTGTTTGCTACGCGCTTCTTCTCAGTTTTATGTTAGTTGAACAGATAACATACGTATTATGTACTTGCTGATGTTTTGCGAGCGCAAGCGATTTCAAATAAAATTGAGGAAGACTGTCTAGTTTTGTTTAGATGTAAGCATTTAGTGAACACTTCTTGGAACACAAAGAAAAAACTACCGAGCACAGTTATCATCCGCATTAAACTAACTGGAAGTTTAAACTCTCAGCAAATAAGTCAAACAACAGTCTACCGGAGTAAAGAAGACAGCAAGCTGATGATGTAAGCAGCATGTCCAGAATTACTTTGTTGCATATCTGCAATTCATTCAGTAGACCTTTCATAGGTCAATATGATTAAAAAGAAAAACATTCAGGAAGTCAAAAATATCGAACTTCACAGTCGTCATCTCTGCCATTTTAGCGACAAATTTACAAACATCTTTTGAACAAACAACACGGGTTTGAACTTGGAACAACAGATTCAGCAAACCACTGTATGCCTTTATCTGACATTTGGCACAGAAAGCGAAATGGAACACAGTTGTGTGCGCCATTAGAGTATGATGTGTAAAAGACGGTATAGGCTCCCTGGTTCAAGTTCATTCCAAATTAACTCACGTGATACCGATCCACAATCCTCTTTGTTCACAATTAGAACTGGAAAATAAATGTTCACTTTTTTACCCAAGCATCTCTCTAGTCAACGGCTAGACTTGTTGGTTTGGAAAATCACGTTAGGGCTACTTCTAAAATGTAAACGTGTTTTCTCACGGACCAGTAAATCAGCGCCCTTCGATTGCTATACCATAATCGTGAGTTAATCACGTCACATAACCGAAAAACGAAGAGACTAGGGTTGATAGACGAAGTGATCACATCAGTAAGATGCAACCTATCCTGAGTGCTATTCAGACGGTTAAAACGTAAGACAAGACCACCAGATGAGTGTCCAGATATTATTTCAAGGTGAATTTTATCAGTGAAGCAGACTGTAAATCCTTAAAGTCAGTTGGAATCTAGGTATCACAGCTATATAGGTTTCCAAAATTTCCTAGACTCAAGTTTGCACTTCGAACCATTTTGTTTAAGCCTAAGTCACCGAGGCACAAATTATCTGAAGAGTCTACAAAACTTTCAAAACTCATACGAGATCGAATTGCTCCGTTCAATCCGATAGTTCTCAACCAATTGGCTTGTGTTGAGACAATGATTATTCGGATAAATCATTGTATATCTGATTCACAGTCTCCGTTTGTAAATGTTTTCCCGAAAGAACTAATCGACTTTCTGCTTTTCTATATCAGAGAGTATCAACCAGATGTTAGACTTTCTTAAAGTGAGTTAGAATAGCCGCTACTATTGTGTATCAAAAATACACGTCATCTGTCAAAGTTCGGATTGAGTAGCCATGGGTAGCTAACTGGATTTTATCCCTGCCGAACTTTCAGTATCAGAGAAAGAAAAACAAACTGCGGAACAGTTGTTTTCATTAAAGCTTTACAAAGATATGCTAGCGATATTTTTCACGGCAGACGGTTAGCTGCAGGCAGAGCTTAACGGACTGAATAGATTCTTTTCACCCTAATGTGACAAAGGCGAAAATCAAAACAGTCTATCACTTGTAAACAGTTCATCTCAGTGACTACCAGCGGAGTGGTTGACAACTGTTTCGACTTAGCCTACTCATTTTCATCAGGCATGCCGGAGAATCGAACCCACGACCTGTGAATATGCGGTAGATTGTTGTTCAAACACACCCCCAGATCACAGGGTCGCGGTTAACGAGGATGCAGGAAAGCTGAGTCTTTGAGCAAGAAGAAGTGTAACAGCCAACAAAAGTAGTTGTCATTTTTTTAATTTACGTATTAGGAGAAAAGCAGATGTCATCATTCATCGAGGTGTCCATCACCAGTGTACTTGTAAAAGTGATAATTTCCACTGTGAGAGCTTTGTGCCTCGAATCATTAGGTCAGACTCACATGAAATGAAGACAGGATTTACGGAAAACTAACTTTACTAGAGACCACTGTACGACTGATTGGTTATTCGGAATGGTTCATTGCGAAAGTCAGCTAGCTCTGATATGGGAATGCGACCTGATACATATCAGATATGCCAAACAAATCATTGTCGTCCAGTTAGTTCTATCGCGGGACCATAAAGTGCGATTTCTCAAATTGTTTGGACCAAAATATTCCGGTTTCGAACGCCGCGTGTGAAACAACCGATACCTGAATCAATCAAATTCAATGTTATCTATGAATATCGATTTGATGCAGATCCTCTTCTCCAGACAGGACTGAGCACCAGTCGTGAACAGTGGCCACGGAGCGTATCGCGAACCGAGTTAAGCAACAGGCCACGTGAACATATGACGCCACAGCCACGCGCAAATGCAAGGAGTCTGTAGCGTCCACTGCACCCACTACTCTAATGACGTTACACGTATGTGATTGAACACACCGCATTTCGCGTTAAGTACTCGACAACACGCAACCGAACAATGTGCTTCGCTTAAACTGCTGCTGACTAACAGTTTAAACTTGTGCTGTATGGTCTACAAAATATCTGTAGAATCGTCGCTAACCTGTTAGCAACAATAATGCTGAACTCGGACATTTGGCTTCCACTGTCCCATCATTTGCTTCCTCTGACTGGAATACAAACAGTCTGTTATATGTACTCGTAGAAAGCAGTGAAGTTTATCTGGACATAAAACGCGCCACAATATCCTGTTATTTCCTTCATTCAAATTCCTTAAAAAAGAAGGCTGTTTCAAGTCTCTCTGAAACAGAATGAGAAGCTTCTGACCTTAGTAGATGTGCTTAAACAGTCAAACTGGTCGACTCAGTTCTGACGACCAATAGGCTACGCATTACAATAAACGCTTTTCAGTCAGTAACCCTGAATTTATTCACTATACACTAGCTTTAGATACGACGATGTGTTACAAAAACCAAGTCAGGTGACCAAAACAGCCCTATAGTGCACAATGACGAGTACAATAAAAGTTTCCATTCAGGATAATCGAATTGCGTTTGTCCCGATAAAAGTGCACCTTTTATCAATTCAGTTTTGTTAGACAATATAGTGCTGAACAATCCGTTTTGTTCCACATAGTGGTTGACCGAGTGTTTGCGCAAACTCATCATATATAATCAGTCGCATCGTTGAGTGAGTACATTTGGAATTCTTCTACGGGATGGCAGCCTGCAGTATGATGGAATCGCTGCTAGAGGCGTTTCAACTGGCCGACAAGGACGGAAATCAATGTGTATCTAGGGACGAATTGGTTTACATGATCAAAAAAATCGGTTTGCCAGACAAAAATGTTGATGTGAGTCCAGAATTTCCTCTAAAAACATGTAACGCTGAGGAGGAATTGCAGTAGAAATATAAAGAAACTTAAACTTGGAAGAGAAACTATAGGGTGTGTCGATGTGAAAAATTGCGATTAGTTCGGATAATATCACAAAATCATTTGTTATTTAACAGTATGTTCTCATCAGTTAAGCATCTTTATGTTTGATCGGAGCCTTCGCACTCAAATGATTGGTATGATCTACTCACTCCCATTATGAATCCCTATGCTCAAATATTGTAAAAATTCACCGGAAATTAAAATACGATCATCTTGCTCGTAGGGCGAATATGTAAACACCCCATATTAAGTTTGCGCTGACCATCGGCGAATCATCATATCTAATCGTTTGTCAGTAGTAGCTTACACTTAAAGCTCCGGCTGCTCGACAATACCTACAATGATCAGACTAACTCTTATGCATGTCCATGACGCGAAATACTTTACTTCAATACCTCGCAACGAAGACAGCCAACAGAATTTTATATGATACGCCTCACAGTATACTCATCACAAAAGAACGGGACACATTATTCTATTCAGCAAAGCCTTGTTACAACAAAGTTACACTCATCTGAATGCTGTAATACTTCATGCTTATGTTTGAGTCTTAGGTACATCGTTTACAATTATTTTCCTGGGAATCTGAAGGTAATGACCGGGAAAAGCATAGGTTTTATGAAGCAAAAAGATTGCACTTAGTTTTCTGATCAAGCTCCTACCGACTTAAACAAAAGTACGCACTATGAAAATTCTAATCAAGGTTGAATCACGTTGTGGATATATTCATGAATGTTTTCGTTGTTCGCGTTCAACCACAATCAAAAATGAGCAACTATCGACAAATTCCCGCAAATAAATAAGTTTTCCGTTACATTCGTTCTACTCAAATGCTTAATGATCTACTAAAGCCAGCCTTATTGAGTTTAATGTCATTGACGAACTGTCATCTAAAAATACGTCAGTATACATGAAAACGTTCAGTTATTCACATTTCAAAACGCATGTTAATGTATACAGTGTTCGACGGTAAAGAATGTACAGTCATCACTGTCCACAGTCAAACTGCTGATGAAAATTCCGCTGGCTCTTTTGAATAATTATCAACTCAGCCAAACAGGCAACAGTCAAGTTTTGCAGTCCGTCTTAACGAAGTCAATGGCTTTATGCAGTCACCGCCATGGTTATTTGGCCGTTTCTAAGAGTCTACAATCTCTCTACCACCATCATCAAGTCGCTTTCTGGACTCACCTTAAGTTTTCTGTTTTGAGTCATGCATTTGATATTAGCAGACGAAGCAACTAAGAAATCACTACTGACGAGCTCTAATGAGAGCGAAATTCGAGCTTAGTGCTTCTTATCGAAATGGGCCGACTGGAAAATCTATGGGAATGCGAGAGCTGCAATCAACTGTGGGTGGTGTTCAATCTATATGAAAACCAGCAAAAATGCACAGTTGTAAGCACATTCTTTTATTAAAAGGTTAACTGATTTGTGTGCTAAAAGTAAACAAAACGATGGTTGTCCGAATGAACAACCAGCAATAATGGTTTGAGAACCTTTCACACTGGATACTGAATCGCTGGAAGCGAGCACGTTCGCAACACTGTTTTGATTGAAGTCTTGATTTAACTTGATTTATTTCATTCACGAACGTGTGCCGGATCACGTGACCTGTCTGGCTGTACCGTGTACAGATGTGTTGCTTCCACGATCGGATCAAACACAATTCATGAACATATATTCTGGCGAAAAGTCGTTCACTGATGCAAGATCTGTACTGACCAATTCGCACTCGTACTCTGACATATATGACCTAGCACTTTTAAACTGAGGGGCAACACGGTTCATACGTGCCATACTCATCTGTGCTTGTTTAGTGCTGCTTGTAGTAGATACGCCTTACATTTCTCACCCATTGAAATGATTTTTCTTCAGCAGTGACTCATTTGATTTCTCACATTGTTCGTAATCAAGTTGGTTAGAGTGCGCCGATTTATCACAGCTACTTCGAGATTTCCCACAGTATAGCTACTTAGCCACGCCAACTGTCAGCCTCGCTCGCATTCAAATACAAAGTTTCGAAAGTAACATGCAATAGAAACGATAGCTATACTGAATGAAATAGGAGATTCAAACAGTTCACTTTCTAGAAAACATTCCCATTCGCAGTACTTACGGGATACTCTACGCAACTATTACTCTGGTGTTTAATGTTTAAACTGTCAGCTACAATACAAATGATTGCAAGAACTTATATTTGATGTGATATTGTTCAATCATGATGTTACAAATCCTATAGGCACAATTGAAGCTTTAAGTGTGAAACGAAACACTAATCAAGTTGATTTTGTACAATTAATGATAGACTCAGTATTTTGGCCTGTTTTTTTATTTTTTCAAGTATTTCATGAGCAAACTGGATTTGAATGAAGATGGAAAAATCGAACTGGCAGAATTCAAGAGGGCCGTGGGATTAACACAAGAACCAGAAGCAGAGTGAGTTTAATTGTTTTTACATGATATTTGTACAAATATACCTGTAAAAAAAATGAGTAAACTGTTGGGGTTAACACAAATTTTAGACAAGGTTTATCTAATCTGCGGAGATCTGTATCTCAATCACTTCCACTGGGAAACATGTACCGTACACTTGTGTACCGCACTGAAAAGTGAGTTTCTGACAGCTGGTTTTTGTACACGTGTACAGCGATTGTAAAGTAAGATGGCGGCTGCCTGTACTTTTGATAACAGTAGTACTATAATGGACATCACTTATATGGTTTTTAATTCGGACAAATTCCTCCGATTCTAATTCAGAGTTAGCGTTTATCAGATTTAATTCGTTGCGCGAAAAAAAAGTTTTTGGATTATTTAAAATTTGGTTCTGAGAGGATTCAGGAATTTTATCTCACTGGTTGTCTTGTGGCACTCCAAACCTAGTCGATACTTGGTTGAACAAAACACAGAAGCCCGATAATTTAAAAAAATGACCCACGATGTGTGGCACTATTGTTGATGAGTGATATGTAACACAGCAAACATCGCTGCAGGGTAATCACTCCTAAATGCATACACAATTCGATTCTCGCAGATAAGTTCGGCCTTATATAATAGATGACTGAAAAGCGCTTTCGCCTCATTGTCTGGACGACTAGATGTCGCGTTTCTGAATGCGCAATATTTTTCATGTCATTGAAAATATACAGTTTCATTAAGCATTTGGTTAATATATTGCAGGTCATACTGTTGAATGCTGTTCAGAAGTATGAAAGCTGTCACACACTTGTGATTAAAATATATGGGAACTGGAACGTTGAAAACGCAGAACAACCTTGCAAAGAGAATGCATACTTTATCAGAGTCCTGACCGAACAGAGTGTGAACGATGAATTGGGAAGGGAAAGACAAATCGATGCAAAACCACTAGTTTGCCAACAGCTATTTGAATGCACAGACAGACATGAAACAAGTTGAATGATAGAAATGAACAACAAAAGTTATAATCGAGGAAAAATGTTTATTTCTCACGAAAACGCTTGAGTACTCATTGCAAAACACGTGGATATGTTCTCGCCGAATAACATTTGTTTATCAGGCACTCAAACAATCTTGTTCTGATCGTTAATCGATAAATGACTTTTCTTTTTATAAGCATTCGATTAGTTTTTTACAGAGGCAACGTTAATCATTTGAGGTATGGATTTACCGCAGGGACAGGGTACATGAACTTTTAGTCATTAAAACAATAAGTGTGCACTGTCCCCATTTACTTGCACACCTTGGTATTTAAGTAATCGTTATGGTGTTTTTTCTGTAGAGACCGTGAACTTGGTCGGGACATTAACAGGTTTCTGATTTCTTCACACAAATGTCGTCGGAAAGGGGTTTAGGTTCACCATACTTCGTAAAATGCCTAGTCATCATAAACCAGCGAATAACATGTCCGGTCGATTAGAAACGTTACCGATGCGTGAACAGTCTGCACCTTAGAAACATAACTGCAACAAGGGTTGTTGCTCTATACCGGATTAGGAACCTTTCATAGGTGGCCAAGGTTTCAGTAGGTACACTCACATATACCCTTCAAAATTCAAAGGAACACTCAGAACAAGATGCAGGCAAACCAAAACCTACGTTGGTATGTGAAAAAAAATCGCTCATCCATGAACTACTTTGTGTTGTCGGTTGTCTAATCACTGTCACCATTCTGGTTTGAGATTATAGTGGGGTGTCCCGTAGAAGACAATCCTAAATATCTCAGTCATGGTTTTTCAGTTAGTTTAGCGTGCTGTGAATTTCAGTTATTAACACAATAAAAGCAATACGTTTCAAAAAACGCTCCTAGTGATCGCAAACCTGCGAAACAATTGCCGACGTGTGAAACAGATACATTCTGCATGCACATACAATAAAGTTAGTCAATATCTGATTTCTATGGAAATCACTAATAGTGGGGAAGAGGTTTCCAAAAGCCACCCGAAAACGCCAAATTCCAAGTCCCGCAAAGCAAGTGAAGAGGACTGGATCGCACATGAACAAACCGATAGCATCGGTACGCTAAACAAACATCCATGCGAGACGTTCCGAGTCTGCTCAGATCCACAAACTAGAACAAACGTCGTCAAACAATTGAATGGACAAGTGTAATCGACAACCGCTGCATACATTAAACACGACTGGATGCAAAGTGACTGCAAACCGTCAGAGATACCTACCTTCAAACAGATCGCTAAATTGAAGTCTTCAGTGTAACACATTACATTTAGACAACGCTAATGGCCACATGATATAAATAATCTTAAACGCAAAAATGCATAAAAAGTTATCTTGATATTCAGAATCTATTGCTTTTCCAAATGAATATTCATAGCTTAGTTCGTAATGATTATCCGACACATGTGGCTAAAACGTCCATATTGATGTAGACTTTTCAGCTAACTCTGTTATAACAGAAGTACCAGACTCACACCTTGCTACTGTGTAGCTGATGACCGAGACTTGTACTCCGCGTTCGCCACTGTGCCAATGGCTTCACATTAGGTCTTTCTAATTTATACCAGCACTGCTAACAGATCACATTCGAGCTGTTCGATCGACCCAATAGAGGATACGGTTAGCACTTGTTTGTGCTAATCAATAATCAATTTTCAGTCAAATCAAAATCTTCTACCCCATTGAACTTGTCCAGTAATATTCTTAAACTGTTGTTGTGTGTTTCCATTCAAAAGTAGTTAATTGGAAATTCTGTCTGACAGTAAAAGCTACGATCGAATATGAAGTATGTGCAAATTAACCAAACCTTAACTACTAATTGGTGAAATCTTGATTAATTTAAAATAGGATCTCAGAATGCTAGTTAAGAGCAAGTTGACATGGTAAGTGAAAAATGCAGGCCGATTAAGTTTAATTTTTCAATGTTCGGTTATCAGCGCGGTAGCACACGTTTATCTTTGCTGTCCCAGAACTGTAAAATAACTTGGAACAAACTCATTTGTAAAAAAAAAAGGTTGGACTTCGGACCAGCAACAAAAACGGCACGTTCAAATGCGGCGAGAGTTCCGCCAGCTGAAACACCAGGCCACGCCGGGAGATTGGGAAGTTTACACGTTGAGTAACGAAACCGTATAACTGAAAATAAATGGCAGGTGCTATAATCTAGAAGGTCAATTACAGAAACATTTTGGCCTTGGCTGCATTCACGCTTGCTTGAGCAGGTAAACCCTTGGATAATTTGTTGGATTCCATGAAATGGTAGGTTGAGTGTTCAACTATCAACATGTTAAATTTCTGAACATGTTGTGTGGTTTCGTAGCTAGTAGAGCACTTGGCGCGGATTCGCACATTGTTTGTGCTGTTTGTTGGGATCCACCTAAAGCTAAGATTTTTTGCGATTGTATCTCATCCAGATTCCCAAATCTCAAGCATTACTTGTCAGTAGTGAATGACTCGAAACCTGGTATAGCCCTGCAATTAATAATAAACAATGACGATTATAAAATCCCGATATTAACAGTCTGTACAATCAGACTCTCACTTGTCCGAGTTTATGGCTATACCAAGGTATAATGCTACTCTTGTATCTAATACCATATTTCATAGATGGAGAAAATTGTTCCTCATGATTGATTTGGATCGTTCTGGAGACTTGAGTATTGAAGAAGTCAGACAGGTGATGAATAAAGTTGGAATCGAAACAACGCCGGCGCAGTTGGAAGAGTATTTCGTCACAAATGATCGAGACGGTAACGGAAAATTAAGTGCAGAAGAATTCAAACAGTTTCTTATGAACAAATGTTGGCGTTAACATGATTAATGGTAGACAGAAAACGTCAATAAGTCATGCATGTAAAAAAAAGTTCGTAGTTAACCTGTAATGTATTTGTGATATCCAAATAATGAAGTTTATCTTGTTTCGTTGGTGACCAGGAATAAATTTGCCAGTGTAGATGGAATTATTCAGGACAGCGTTGCAAGATTCTAAAATTTTCATCCACATTCAAACGGACGAGAAAAAATATAGTTTTTGGACCACAGCACACTAGGTCACGCTTGAAAGGCACGTGACCCACTGTAAATTAGGTCGACGATCAACAATTTTTGCCATTTCTAGATACAACACTCTGCTCTGAAGGCAAACGCATCATTGACCCAGAAAGATTTTGCCATTAAAACTTTGCTCCTCTGTAAGCACACTATCCTGTCGTCATTGTAAGTCTACCACACAAAAAAGTCCAATCACTCCGCAACTAAAAGAACCATTGCAACATCACTCCGAAAATAAGGGAGATCATTACATAGCTATATACCATTGAGCGTGCCAGCATTTGTTCAGTAGGACGACTTTCAAAGAAGCTATCCGAAGTACGTGCGTACAATAGTCTTTTAAAGTCTGTTCACTTTGGCAAATGCCGCTATCAATGAATTCACACCCAAATTGTATGTGAAGTAATGTAATGTATGAGGTCTTCGTCATGCATGATAAGAATATACAATTCAATATATTTCAAAATTGAACACCACCCACACTCGATCACGGCGTTCGCATTCAGATAAGCCTTTCGGCTAGCCCACTTCGAGAGGAAGCACTAGACTCGAGTTTCGCTCTTATTAGAGCTCATCAGTAGTGCATATCCTTGTCCGGATCGGAGTTTGCACTCCGACCCTCGTGTTTGTGAGACTGGCGTGTTAACCACTACGCCAGCAACCTCACAATAGACATGACCGAATAATCAAATCCAAACGCTCAACCACAACCTTGTATGAATAGTGTTCAGCTTGCCCGGTCATTTCGAAAGGAGAATGAACAGAATCACTCTGTTCTATCCAATCGATAACCCCGTGATCAGGACTTCTCAGTTAGGTTGAAGTTACTGTCTTCATTGAATATGAAAACGTACTGCAGTAACTGGACCCTTAGACTGCAAGGTAACATTATCATTGAATACCGAAGTCACTGTTTAGGAAAATCATTTTGTCTGTCAGGAGTAAATTATTAGTAAAAATTAATCTAAAAAGTAGTACATACGCGCACGAAAGACATCTCTTGACAACCTTCTAAACTCATAAACGCTTACCACAATAGTTCTTCTTACTTCGAACGCAAGGGTGCCAAGAACAAGTTTTTCTTTCACGGAACAAATAACGATATCCACTCAGTTCAGTGTAGTCGAAAAACGGGAATAAACCGACCAGTAGACTTTTAAAAGTGTGTAGCGGATAGATTCCCGCTGGCATATACATAACTGAGCACACAGAAGTAACGAGTCAGCCAACAATGTGCTAATTACCGAAGTACAATAATAAGAAACCGCACAGATGAAGTGAAGTCAAGCCACCAGCAGAAGTAACTGCAACCCGACAGCTTAAAAGTCAACTTCACGGGAAAAATCAGGTACACACAATAACTAATTCACCCGACGCCAACAGTGCATTTCAGTCAGCAGATCGCTAACCGCGTAACTGTATTGACACGAATAGTCTTGATGAGATAAGAAAAACAATGAGGAACAGCTGTTCCCGATAACGATATTAAATGTGCAGCAAACTTAAAACGATATTTCAAAATCAACGTTAGTTTCATGTTACGTGTTGCAGAGTTCCCAAATCATACATGAGCCAACTACCCAAATGGTGAGTCACCAGGTTTGATGATGAGTGGATCGAGGATATAAATACACGGTTATGACACAGAATCAAAATTCTTTTGTCACATCACTTTAAAAACATTGAAAATTCACCAAAACCAGATTTCAGACTCTCACAGTAATTTGTAATGTAACCTTGTGACTCTGCATAGTTTCTGCTACTGTGGTTGTGACCTGTGTAATCAACGATTTATAAACAAGGCTCTGGAAGTAAACGTCGCCTATCAGGAGATCATGAAATACACACATCAGAGTACCGCATCACCTGTGTGAATGAGAATGGAAAAGTACAATACGCTTATGAAGGTGTAACGGCAAAACAAAATACAACCAAGAATTAAACAATTTCATATGAAATTGCAGAAAAAAATATCTACCTTTTTTATTTCAGAGATTTGCATTCCTTAACGAAAGGGAAGTGGTAAGGGAGGAATGGATCGAAGGCTTAGATTTCTAAAACCTATAGTAAGCAATCTTGATTATTAACAACTGTAAATCAGAAGGCCAACCAAACAGTGCAGCTCGTGACACGTATGTGATACATCGTCTATGGGAAAAAGGATAGGAGTTTTGGTATCCAATATGCTGTTTCATTTACCTTTTACTAGCATTGAATGTTTGTTGCTTTCTTAATGTGCACGACCAAACACGTTGGAGATCAATGAGCAATAACAAGTTGACATTTATTTTTAGTGTAAATAACCTCAATGTCTCCATTAATTAAAAGCCATTTCCAAGTTAGGAGAGTCAGTTACCAAACCTCCCTCTTACTTCTTGGTTTTACTTCAATAGTCCTTTCATCGTCTTTAACACAAGCACGTAAATGGGAAAAAATGAAAAACGTTGCATACTCGTGAAATGTCTGTCCATTTGTCGTCAGCAACGAAACTGAATCAGCAAGAGATCATTACAATCAAATTAATCTCTCGTTCTGTTTAACTACTGCTAAGGCAGAGAAGGCTCACACCGTAACACAAGGCCGAAATGTTGAAGTATCCATGGTATCCCATGAGCGAAAGGAAATAAATGTTAGTAGCGCAAACTATACCAGACGGATATCGCATTCACGGCGTCAATTAAGTTGACCAGATTTTAAGTGACAGAGAAGGCTCTCGAATTCTAAAGCTTGAACAATTTCCACATCTACTAGCTGTGGGCCAGACGACTTGTACCATGATCTAAAGAGTGACTGGATCAACGATGCTGGAACGTACAGTTTGGTCAGTTGAGTAGTGACCTAGCGGGAGCGAATTTTGCATTTTATTTCACAGCTAGTTTACCGTAGGACTCCTTTAGCTCAGTGGTTAAAAACACTCTACTCATCCAAGCCTATCCACTGGATGTGCGCTTAACCTCGAAGGTTGGATGACTTTCCTTTTCAGAACGCCTGGGATACTTACTTTCGCCGATTACCAAGGAAGTCAGCTATCCATCTGAATTGTAGGCAGGCCACAGCGCCTCCTTATCGTTGTATATGTCCACAAAATGAGCTAGCCAATTCTTAGAAAGTGTAGTCTGTATCTCAACCGTATCTCTCTTTCAGAGGAAATGGAACTTTGAAAAGCTATGCGATACTTTCTATGCAGTTGTCACACACACATACACTATTGAACAAAATTCACTATACTTTCATGAACTATTAGGCTACACAACTGTTTTCATCGCACGAATGAAGACACCACTGATATGCCCCCACCGTTCAGATATGACTGCAGACATCTCCTTTCGCTCTGAACGTCCGCATTTCATTGGCGTACTACTTTTCCATCCGCTCCATGACTCTCAGTATCTGTTTTACACCTGTCTTCAGGCAACCTGCTATACGCTGACAGTCGATTATACTAAACAAACATTTACTTCTTCAATGTCAGGCATATTCAACAAGCTTGGTCAGAAAGAAATTCACAAGAAAGCTAAGCAACTGTACATCTGGACGTACGTTGGACGGTTCGAAAAGCAAACAAAAATCGGTAGCTTTGGAAGGTCAGCAAAAAAAGGATTGTGAACGAGTAGTAAGTTACAGAAAATAAGCGGATACGAAGTTCGATTGAGGCTTAATATGTACACAACATACAGCAGGTGACACCGAACGGCAGATCTTCAGTCTGTCACACTAATTCGGAAGATTCCATTCAAATCAGATCAAATTAATAATATGCTTTATGCACCTAAACGTATGGATTTTCAGCCTCTTTGCAAATACACATCTTCAGCAAACAGAGGACATTTAAATAAGTGTGCTTAGGTCACAAAATTATTGATACAACCATGGAAGAGGTTGAGGACAGGTAAGGAAAAGTCGGTCATGGCCCCTGGCAACAGAAAAATGTCAACTCATTCAACTTTAAGGTTAAGTCATGAACGAAAAGATTGAGTTTACTGATGAGTAGTCGGGGATTTGGTTAATTTCAAGTTGAACATCACCACAACTGATCGCAGCTGTCGCATACCCATAGACTATCCAGTCGGCCCCCTTCGAAAAGAAGCACTAGACTCGAGTTTCGCTCTCATTAGAGCTCGTCAGTAGTGCATATCATCGCCACTGCCGGGACTAG
>JTDE01000335.1:0-10743 GCA_014338405.1 Paragonimus skrjabini miyazakii
CGTAGACGTCAATGCTCAGTTTCATTAAGTAGCAGGGACTCCTATAGGTGATACTGCACTCTGATTTTCCTTCCTGCACTTTTCCTGCGGCTTGTAGCATGTCAAAATATATGCTCCGATCCTACTACTGAATAACAGTTGTATGAGTAGTATGTTACGATCGCTCAACTCCACTGCACAAGTACGATGTCGCCTATTTTAAAGTTGCGTTATTGACCTAACCAGTTTTTCCGAGCTTGGCGAAGAAGTTGAGGGTGTATCCTCTTAATTGTCAAGATATGCATGTTTGGTAACTGGTCTGTTTGCATCGCACAGTGTATCTGTCCGTGAGGGTTTCTCTGTTTCGGTTCGACAAGTATTTCAAAAAGACAAAATCAATAACAGACACCAACAGTACGATTGAACGATTATTGTGGATTCGTTCCACCCCAACAAATGACGTCAACGGAGTCTCATCGTCAGGTTTCTGTTGTATAGAAACTGTGTTCAGAACTCGTCGAGTAAACCTCATCCGCTTCCGGACTCAGCCTTTGTGGATAGCATACGGTGGATTGAAATGCCACGTGGTACCTCTTCGTATTAACCTATTATTCACATGATTCTGGTCTGGTATCTCATCCTATCACCGAAGGAAACACTCCGTGTTTATGGACTGTGCTACATCTAGGTGGGCGGCATAGATCTCAAACACGTAAATTTGCAACCATATCTCTCCTCAACTGTGCGACCTCCTCTCACTACGATTCGACCAAAATAATTCAAACCGACATATGAGAAAGAATTAGATTCGGGCTGCGTTCCCACAGAAGGAAGTGGGACCAATAACCGCTTGCCAGTTGTCACATTCTGGCATTGGCAAAAGACACACTGGCCTATGACGTTTCTGTCCGCCGTGGCACTGTGTAGCATCCAAAACCGCTGACGAATGCACGAGCTTTCCCAACGCGGCCTTCCTCCGAATGAAAGTGCCGAACAACACTGGGTAATATGAAAAAAATTTTGAATTGAATTCCAAAACCGAAGTAGACAATATCCTGCCTATCTGGAGGAGGCCGTCAATTACGGCGAGACGCAGATTGTAAAGGCGGCTTCGTTTCAATACTCCTCTTCTCATAAGGAAATGTGTTAGACAAAATTCTCATTTCACGGGGATAGGCCTCCAGTTGCATAAACTGCACAATAAGTATTCCGGCTGATTGTAACCCAATAGACGTCAAACGGCCTACCTTCACTGTGCCCCTTTTGGTGACTGGTATTTATTAAAATCCAGTGAGATTTGAACCGATTCAACCAAACGACCACTTGCAACACTTTTTGTCAGTTAGATTACCTGTAATAAATAGGCAACAGTCCATTAGAATTGATTGCAATATTCACCTGTAATGCAGCCTTTTTTAACTCAGCACCTTCAGTGGGTACAATTACGACCGTCCGTGAATCGTTTGGAAAATACGAACAGCAAGTGCGGCTACGGCCAACTCCAGCCGATAAATCGGAATTGATTTGAGAGGCGCCGCCCGAGCCTTTGAAAACAGCAATGCACAAAAACGTTCACCATTGTCGTCACAGAAGCAAACGTAACCAAATGCACCGTATCCCGCTTCAGGTGCGTCAAAAGTACGTGTAACTCAAGGTCACTTGCGCAAACTGGGTTTTGCGCACCTGGAGGTCCACATTTTATCAAGTTGTTGTAAATGGTTTAGCTGGTTGTGCCACCCTATTTTATATTGAATAGGTTGTCCCACCCCAGCCTTTTGCAGCATAGCTCTTGCAATAATACTTTTCTGGGTAGTAGCCATGGTGCAACAAATTTAAGTGGACCACACAGGCTAGAGATGGCAGAGAGTATACCTCTCCTTTTGGCTGGTTCCTCGGGCAGTTTGCAGCCTCCAATAAATTGGTTCGTTTCAGAATCCCACTTGATACTCAACGGGTGTTCGGGTGACAACCTGTAGATACTTATTTCCCTCACATTCACAGTGCGCTCAGAACCAGCCACACTATCAAGGAATTCATGGCCATCCGATAACCATTTGGTTGAGCGAAATCCTCCTTTAGTCAGTAGTGACATTAGATTGTGAGCAAAACTGATTGCCGACGGTGCATCTGACAAGGAGGATAGGCAGTCGTCAACGTAAATTTCCATATGGGCGGTTTGGCACACACTCAACTGGTTCCTTCAATTGGTACCACCGCCCACCCACATCTTTCAAGGGAGCTGTAGACCCAGTCAGCATACCCTTTATAGTGTAGATCTCGTTGACCTCGACAGTTTCATCCATAAACAACGGGCATAACGCGAGCTTTGCTTTGGTACGCTAAGTGCGCTGCCGAGTACCGTCATCGTCAAACACAATTGAATCGTAGCAATCTGATGTTTTTCAATAAAACTATTTTACAAGAGTTGTGCCTGAACCGCTGTCAAGGAAAGCGTAAGTTCTGGCAAAGTCTGCTAGAGTTTCCACACAAACGACAATCTTCACGACAAGACTGGTGTTGAAATTCGAAGTATTCATTGGTTTCTTCTCTAACTATCCCTATTTAGTTACACTCCGATAGACCTTATTGCCAACATCACGACTACTCTTTGAAATTTGTTCAACTCTGTTTTGCGTATCGCGAAGTAAACTGGATGAGGTTGGCAAACATCAGTTTAAGATCTCGTGAGCTGATGTTGACTGCTTCCTCAGCTCATTCAAGTTATAATTTGCGGGGTAACCCTTTCACAATCTGTTCCAATGTACCCAAGGAATTTGAATAACCCCCGTAGTCAATGACTACGGGGGTTATTCAAATTCCTTGTTCAATAGCAAAACTGCAATTTTTTATTCGAACGGACAGTCACTTCAGTCAGTCAGCACTGTTTGGAACATATCGAGCTGCTATCAAAAGCCCATCGATTCGAGATCTGGAAAAATTACGGTCTTGTAATACATCTCTTACCTTCACGTACGTCATTGATGATGGTACCATTATACATTGAACGACTGCCTCACGAGCTCTTCTCTGACAATAGTGTAAAAGGTTGTGCATTCGCTGGTCGTAGCCTGCTACTCTAGCTTCACTAGCTTACTTGTAGTAATCAATCAGATTCTTAAATTAGGTCAACTTGGTATTTGACAAATTAGTTGAATTCAGCAAATGGGCCGAAGCTGCTTTTGCTATAAAATCCTCTTGAAGGATTCCAGACTTACAGAAAACAGGACAAACTTGATTCTAACAATCCGTAACATATAGCTTGACGCGCAGGCTTGTATAATTATGTGGTCCAGCCAACGAGAGTATCTGATGTTGCCCCGACAATAAACCGAACGACACATTTTCAGACTTCTCAAGATTTTGTTTGGCTGCCATCACTTGTTCTCAAGTTCACATTAAGACCTTCTCAAATTCTAACTCCCTGGTTGAGCACTTTTCTTTCAACTTAGAAACGGTAAAGGCTGACTGGACCCTACATTACTCTTAATACTAGCCTCCTTGTTCGAAAACATAGGCATATCGGAGCTAGAACGCATAACATTGTTAGCAAACTGTGGAACTCGCTTCTTCTAAGGAATATCTTTCGAAACCTTTGAGCGTCACGGAGGTACAAAACAATGTTCAAAAACAGATTACACGCTTCAGCGTCAACTAATGAGTATTGTTAGGACCGAACCATCTTTGGGCAACAAGTAAACAAATAATGACCACTGAATTCAAAACCAGATTTGATTGATGATTCTACGATATTACTTAGTGAGCGATGAAATTTATGAAACAACCGTCTAAATACCTCAGCAGTAAAGTCGATTGCTTATAGATAAATATGTTACAAAATGAATGTAAAAATTGTCATCGATTGGAGTTAACAGACAGTAACTGTGTCTCCTCTCGAGGCGATCGGGCAACTTGATCATCACTCACAAGCGAAAGTGGTTGAGCGTTCACATATGATAATGTGAGGTCAATGGTGCAGTGGTAAACACGGTTGCCTCATGAACAGCGTGTCCGTGGTTCAAGTCCCGGCAGTGGCAAGGATATGCACAATTGACGAGTTCTAATGAGAGCGAAACTTGAGTTTAGTGGTTCTGCTGTTCGTAAGGGATCGACTGGAAAGTCTGTGGAAATGCCACCGCTGCGATCAATTGTGGGTGATCAATCTATATAAGTGAGTGTGTTCAGTTAGGTTGCAAAATCAAAAGAGAATTACGTGCAAAGAGGCCCAATACAAAATGTGGGCATCGGGAAAATCTGGGAAGAATTCTCTAACGAATTTGGTAACCGCGCGGTACTGACACTTTGATCCCGGTCAACGTGCAGCCTTGAATTAAATTCAATCGTATGTGACTGGAACCTTGTTGTACAGTCCTTATACCGACAAGATGAATAATCGTGGGCAAAATAACAAATATTGCGTATCAGTCGAGATAAATCGACCAAAATTTGACAGTAGGGTGCATCATGTTGACGAATGATAAATCTGTACTTGTTGTATGAGGCCACATGTTTAAGGAGAGACCAAGTTGAGGAAACCCTTCACTTCGGCTGAACTCAGGACCGCGACAGAAACCACATGCACAAAGGCGGTAAGCGCTCCGCCAGCGTACCTACGAGATCACTTCGGCTACAAAGTAACGACGGCTACTAAGATACGCAATTTTGTCTCAGCCTGGACATGAACACAGAACCATGGGAGGTTTAGCGTTTTGATGAAACGTTTTTGATTACATAATGAGGGTGAAAGTAGGCAAATGACGATGGTTTCTGCAATTGCCAACAAGTGACCTTTGACCGGTTTTAACTGTAAACCACGGGCCCGATGGAGAAGGTAGAACGAGTCTGGACCAAGTCTTTTTGAGGTTTAGTTAGGTAGTCCCTCTTGTCTGTTCAAATGTTTGAATATAGTAAGCCTAATAACCTAGAAAGTGTTGTTCACAATACTTACATAGGAATTGAACACCAACGAGTATGATTTTGTATTTGCTGTCACTCACACTACTGATAAGATTAAAAGAGGCTGATTCACCGGTCGGTACCAATGTGATAGCGTTGCGTGAACTATACAGGGGCAAATTTCAGAGACGCTATCACCGAGGTATTTTGAATGTCAAAGTGAAATTTCTTAATACTGTCAAAATTAAACCAACAGGATGGCCCAATCACTGTTGACAAGTTCGAAGTTACGCTGATGTTGAGACGGTTAATCTGTTATGGTGCTTGTCCCCCTCGAGACCGATCATATGGACTTAACTGTACAGGAATTATACAACAGAATACTATTTTCAGAGTCCTGCGGAAAGCCATGGCTCTGGTTAGACTTCCACAGTGGCTTCGTCAAAATCCAGGCACAAACTATATTTACCTTCCACGATGATTTCGAACTTCGTCACTTGACAGAGATGATGCCGTAAAAGTTTTATTCCGATACAGACTTGTCATATTAAGTGCGGACTTGCAGTTGAGATTTGTTTCTTATGTCTAAGCTATTTAGGACAAACCTTACTTTTTGTGTGGGCAAGGATCATAGGAACATAATCGCTTACGACGTCCGCTCTCAGCAAATCTGACTGCACGGTGGGAAGAGTGCATGATCCAAAATGATGGTGTCATACAGCAGCCCGCACCTGACCCTCTGAACACTTGGCAACGGTTCGTAATAGATTCTCCCGGCCGGTCCACCAAGCAGCACCCCGGCTTTGGTGCGTAATCTTTTAAATGCAGAACCCTACTAACTGGGTTCTAGCCACTTGACTATCCGTTAGGCTAAAGCTAGCTGGGGCTATCAGGTTTTGTGTTGGTTGTTTCGGAAATAATAGAGCTACCTCTCATGGAATCTACGGTGCCTCACAGAAAAAACCAATACCTGACAGTCATGTAAACGTCAACTGCGGTGCCACACTGATTTTCAGAAACTCGCCAGCAAAAATGTGGTGCTGCTGCCACTTTGACTGAAAAGGGTGTATGTAAACCAGATAATGTAATGTGTTCACACAGACAGCTTCACATGGTAACAGACTTGTATGAGGACAGCTCTATTCTAAGATCCAATGTCCGTTGGTAACAAATGGGAGGGCTCCTTGGAACTTGAAACAGGAAAACGAGCTATCGTAAGCATTAAGGGACGCCGGAGCAAGAAGAAGGTTAACGGTGAATAACCATATTGACCAGGCTTGCGATTGTGGAAAAGACGGTGATGTTGCTGTGTGAATTGTGTGACGTCTGAAAGCGTCTGCAATACATGGCGCGACCCTTTTTCACTTATCTGAAGCCGTGTGGTGCACTGCATATTTCACTGACACATCATCCTGTCTGACTGAGTTTCGTCTACTCTCCCCCAGCCTCCTCAGTGAGTGACAACTAGTGACCATCCGATTGATCCCAATCTCGACTTTAATTTCGATTGGGTTAATGCTCAAACAAAGTCTCTGATATTTGACGTTTATGATGAAGTCATACACGTTAATAAAAAGGTCGAAGTATTACACATTACGCCAAACTGCTTCTTAACAGGTAAGCCACACATGGCAACTAATCTTGACACCAAGGCCCCAGTCGGTCGCAGTGCCCATAAGGCCACTGTTTTTGACACACACGCACACATTGGCAGTTCATGAATAACTGAGGCTATCAGTACTTTTCCTTAGGTCAGCCTAGACTACCTGTACGACAAAATCCGATAAGACAGTGCGCACATCCGCCTGGCATAGATATCAATTAGAGGTTTCTGTGCAGTTATGCGTCGTGTTTGCAATTTGACAGCGGTACCAATGCGAAAGGTAGGCGCCATTATCAAATTTAAAATGGATATATGGTTTTGGCATCAACTGGAAACCACTAAAGAACACTGTTGATAGACGCATCCAAGATCGTCTTGCAATTCTAAGGGTGCGTGGAACAGGTGGCTAATCTTTTCGAGATTTAACATGCTATCAACCATGTGGATTTATCAGATATTATCAGGGTTGATTCTCCTAAAGATATCACGATCATAATCATCACGTCACGTATCATATACTATGAGGTCGGAAGAAGTAACCATGATTCTTGTGACGTTAATCCGATTGTTGGTATCTTCCAATAAGGGTGTTTTCTTTTGTTGTCAAGCTCGGTGGTACGCCCTCATTTTCTGTGACAAATTCAAGCTTGACGGCCATTCCCGATGAAGGGCTTTTCTCCAAATGAAAGAGCACAGTGTGTGTCGGGAAATCTTGTTTTAATGCTACTTTCAACCAGAAATCTTCCTTAAGCCGCATCACTCCTCCGTGTACTATTAGTGTGTTAGTAGCGATCTTATTTTGGCCAGTGGAATGGTAAATCGATCGTCGCTTTCTCTGTGGCAAATTCTTAAGCCTAGTATGACTCGTTATCTTCTTCGTTGGGGCTACAACACCTGAAATGCAAGCAACATTATTCCAGTGTTAAAACACGTGCAATCTGGATCACCCTGCCTGTAGACTTTCCTTAACAAACGAGATTTCCAGTAATCTAACTGATTCCAATAAATGTTCTGTACACATCACATGGAGGTGCTATGAACAGGGTTCGGACCAGCAACCATTCGTTCCACAAGCTGAAACTCAGACGAATCATAGAAAACTGGTCATGGAGTATCGATTGGAAATGACAAGCTAGTTTATTTACCAATTATTGTCATTGCGACTGTATCAGTGCATATTGGTAAATTGAACAGAACAGTTTCTATCTGTATTGAAGAGACGCGCACCAGTTACACATAAAGTCATACCACAAGTGAGCTTTAGCTACGCAAAACTATCGGGGAACATACAGATTACTCCACATAATAATAGTGGTAAATATCCTCCGATTGCTCATGTTTATTACTGTTTCTGTTTACTGTGGTTTATTTGCTTATTATTTGGTTATCACACATTAATCACGAATACGTCACTGCAGTCAATCTTTTTCTTATTCACAGTTGCTTCTCATACCAAAATGGTAATGCTTTATATTTCGTCAGTTATTTTTTTTTCAGTTACCATAACCGCTTGTGTTCGGGCTATCTCACATATATGTAAGTTTTTAATCTATTATAGGTGACAGTAGACACCGAAACATGAAACCTACTTAAACCATAAAAAGCCGCTAAGGAAATTAACACTTTCTCCTTATCTATTTTCCCACACTGTGTGAAATATTTCGGATACAGTGATTCAATCCGCAAAAGATAATAGACTCATCTGCCGACAGTCTGGATATTACCTGTGAATAGATTTGCTCTGATAATACCAATTCTTTCCATGTGACACATGTTCGATGCAGCTGAATTTACCGTCTCGGTGTTCCAGGTGTTCTGAGTTTATACTTCCTCTGTCGTTCACGCGCAATCGCATCAGTCATGCCTTATCTGGTCACGATTTGCGGTTAAGCCTTGCGTTGCACACTTCAGACAAACATTATGCGCATATGTTTCCAACTATATCCGTTGGGTGTAGCTATTCGACATTGTGATGACAGACTCTCATGCTCATTTATTGATAACATGATTTTAGCGGTACAGTTGACTTGATAACGCATTGATTGCTCAGGTCTGATTTCTGAACTATTCTTTCAGTAACGCGGATCTACATTCACTTGTTTCATAAACTCCTCCGTACGCCTTTAACAATAAGCAAGCGTTATAAACGAATACATAGGCAATGATGTGGTGAGAACTTTCACACAAAATGCGTACATTGAGCTACTTACATAGGTTGAATTCCTGGACTATTGTAAGTTGTGCTCATCGTGTGGATTAGTTCGGTCATCTATAACGAGTTAATTGAAGGGTTTTGTCAGTTCAGTAACGAAATGAGAATGTGCGCAGATCACAGCATTTTGAGGCATTGGGTTGTACTGTCGCCTTTCACATGGGACGAGAATGATCATTATTTATGATCAAGACGGCAAGAAGACATACATTGAAAGATGCAATCATTTCGTTTATTCTCATTAGTCGATTACAGAAAACAATCAGTTATATAGGTTGAGGGCGTAACGACAAAACAATGAAATGGACGAACATCACGTGGGAGCAATCAGGGTTCACCGCCACGATAACGAAATTGATTGTGACAGCACCTTTTGCCAACAGAGGACCGGTGCGTGACGCATGATCAACAATGCCTCGGAGAACGCCAACGGCCTAGGGTTGTGGTTGCGCAATAGGACCATGAACGAAGTGACGGGGTCAACTACATGACCTGTTGCGATTAGGTGTTTCGCGATGGAAGACGCCGGATTTCTGTCCGGTCGTTGGTATACTGACCCGCGTTGAGTCATTGTTTGCACCATCCACTTGGGGATGTGCTCCGTCTTCCTTTGTCGTAAGTTTCGGTCAGTTCTGCCAAGTCGTTAACTTTCACGAATGACTTTTAATGTTCCCCCATCATAACGCTGTTTTATCATCCTCCTCTTATCAAAAGAGGTAGCATTTATTGTAAAAAAAAAGATTTCGGAAATAAAAGTGTGAGTTTATTTGATACCCAAAGAATTCCAGAGGTCTGTATAATCGGCTGGCGCCATTGAGATTGATTTTCTGCTAAATCTCTCTTGCTGAAGACAGTTTAGGGTTATAACACTGAAGATTGATGACTCTCCCGTCGTTTACCACTTGGTGTCATTGTGCTGTATTTCTTTTTGAGTGTTGTTGTCGTTGTTACCAGTAGCTAATTCTGGTGAGTAAAATGTTCTTAATGCTTGCTGTTCTGTTGTGGGATGCATTTTAGTTTTAGCCACCGAAAAAGAGACAATTATATGTTGACCATTCTGAGCTGTTACAGACGTTCTGAAACAGTATTCAGTGATGAAATGAATATTACGATTATCTACTGATTGCTTTATGCTAGTACCCTTCTAGAGCTGAGTGCATCCAATCGCTGTTCACTTTTATTCAAACCATAGAGATGTGCAAGGGGAACACAAGACGATATTTTCGAACATCTGGTGCACATGAAGAAAAGTTCTCAAGTTTTCTGGTGGTCGTTGTTGCTGGATTAGCTTTGGTGTAAATACTATAGCAAACGATGGTGAATTTGGTTTATTTGATTCCGTCTCACTAACACCAGACACGTCAAACAGGTCTTGACATCGTTTCCTCAAATAAATGGACTGAACACAATGTTGGTAGGTTGTCATCATCGTACTATCAGTCAACATGAGTATTCCATGCTCATCTTCAGAGTATGTGGCGCTGTGTGCTGTTGACTGAACTGGATCCCTATAAAAGAACAACTAGAATCTGTGCGTGTGAGACAGAGATTTCTCCCATTCATCCCTTATTTTGAAGGGCAATTTGCACACCTTTGTTCAAATAAAAGACAATCGATGACATTGAAAGTAAGCACCATGAAAGTAAAAGAAGGAAACGTAAATCAAGCTGTCTGTCGAACGTAGAGCGCTGCAGACGTAATACATACAGAACAGTTGACAAGTCCTTCCACGAGAGCAGCAAATGATAATGATTCCGGTCATCAAATGAAAGTTACTTCTGTGATAAGTTAACAGAGAGGAAGGACAAATATAAATAAAGGTGTCTCTCAAAACCAAAGGCTGTTTAAGGCACTGGGGTGCTATCACAATCAAGGCTCATGCATCGGGACGCAGACAACCGTCAACAGGTAACAACAATTAACGTCAGGTTCCCTGCATAAGTGAGTCGTAGGCTTTTAGAGAATTCAGACTAATCAGTAAGCATGAATTAGTGACTGCGTACGAAGTATCGCAAAGCAGAAAGATGGACGTATGTGACCACGGAAAGAAATGATT
>JTDE01000335.1:10843-26301 GCA_014338405.1 Paragonimus skrjabini miyazakii
ACAGGGTCCATGGCACAACCCATAATATAGAGGGCCGACCGAATGGCGGAATTATGAGAGTTGGTCCCGTATTTCACAACCTTGTCCGTCTAGACAAACTGGCCTAGGTAGTCGTCCACTATACTGACGCCCAGTGCCACAGCTGCGCCCTCACGTGCAGCGATAACGTCGGGTTCGATGAACGAGTTCGCCATCGGTACTCGTGGCTTCTCGGAGACCGTGTAGCCCAAATTGCGCAGCCGTTTTGGCAGGTCCTTGACCATGCGCATGGGTCGAGCACTGCAGGAGAGGTTGACGAAGTTGACCGCAGTTACCACGCCAAATAACTGAGTGGTCATTTCGGTCGTCTGGAGAACTGTGGACATTAGTCCGCAGAAGGCCGTATCGACGCTGGATGGCATAAAAAATATTCTGGGGAAAATGCGTTTGGATTCAACAGACGACGATTGGAAAGCGGAGAACGAGACATTTCCTGAAGGCCACGGCCGTCTAACATATGATAAAGTTTATACATCCACACAAAACTGGTCTTTCCTTTATTCATCACGGACGTCTGAATTAACACTGAATTAAGTATTTACAACGTTAGTTTACTTTAGACCTAAGTCTGCACATGCTTTTGCAATATTTTTAACAACTCCTCGTGATGCTTTCTCAGAGTGTTAGATCAATGTAGTAGTTTGGCTTTACTCAAACGGATGAATGTAATCACTACACTCATTGAAAATGCATTACAGCGCTATCCACGCAGGATACCTCAGCAGTTTATTCCAAAATGGATATTCATGGGGATGTCGCTTATAGTGTGCAACAATAGTGCCTGAACTACATCATGTGTATAGTACTACCGAATTGTTGTCATGGCATTTAAGTTCAAGAGGTCACCAAAGATCTAACATAACCACTGAGCTTGTACAATAAGCCAACTATGGCTTGGTTTCTACTCATATATCAGGAATCAATTCTAATGACTCCTGCAGAACCACTGTAATGGCATTGTTGTTCCCCAAAAATGTCTAATAATAAGTCACGCTGCAATCAAGTACCCACTTGAATCGTGTCTTGACAATCTGTCTTGTCATTCTGTCAATGTGACGGACGCATTTCGCCCAATCTACCGAGTTAAAGCCACCCAGTCGAAAGCGTAGAATTCTCCCCACAACTGAAGCTATTGGAATTCACCTGTACAACCCACCCCTGTGCACTTGGAAACGTTTTGTTCAGGCTTTGGATCTGCCATGGCCAACCCCACACTCCGTTAGCCTGTCAAGACCCACGGTTCAAGTTGGTACTTGATCGTAGCGTGACATTGAACTGACTGACTTCATTAACCACCCATTACCAGTTTACCACTTTAATGATTCCTCTGTAAAATTTATGATATAAATGTGACGCATTTAGCCTGATGATGAATCACTGCAAACGAGCTTGTTCGCTACACAGTATTTTTCACGACTACACTGGGAATTTTCGCGCAATAATAATTCTTCAAATTGAACGTTATACCCTCCAGTCTATCTTCTAAGGCTTCTGCTCAATCATCCTCAGTGTTTTAGTGTTTCACTCGACATTTTTCTTTGTACATGTTCAAGTTTTATTAACTGGGTCGTTCTGCAATTAATTAGTGTGCACAAAACAGGAAAACATTTGGGCGTTGCTTTGCAATAATGCCCTCTTACAAGCTCCCTATGCTAACTGCGTTGTGAAAGCTGTTTGCTTTCTGATTTTGCGGTCTTGGAACAAACTTCACGATAATTTATTGTTCGTGGCTGAAGTCCAGTCAAACAGCGATTCGAACGCCATTCCCCATCATAGTTATTTTCTTTCAAAGTAAGCTTTGTACGGTAGTTGAGCTTGAGGTTCTTCTACGGTTGACGAATTAACATTGCCTATTTTTATGGCACGAAGTAGCCATTCATGTGATTTCTCTACTCATGTTTAAGTAGCCATCAGTTACTCAGAAAAATACGATGCACAAGTGGAAAGTGTTTTTATCGATTTTAACTTAACTCAATGCACTCAGTACTGGTATAGTTTATGTTGGGTCCACCATACTAGTTGATATCGATTATATGCTGATAGACGCAGCGTCATGAATGCAGATGAGAAAGTTGAAAACAAGGACGCAGGCTACGCAGGTTTGAACACAAACGAATTGGTTTTTGAGGAAGAGGGTAAATGTAACTACTCAGGCCGACGTAGTAAGGGCCTATACTGGTTGTTGTAACGAATCGCAGAGATCAGGTTCAATTTCTGTTGCCAATCCAACACTTAACACAGATTGGGGATTGAAGCATCACACTGGTGTAAATGTCAGTTGCCACCCTACCTCAGTGTTCTGGGATCGGCTTGTGCCTAGCTCATAGCTGAGGTTGAAGTTCACACAGTGATGATGATGATGATGATGATGATGATGATGATGATGATGATGATGATGCAATATCACCTGGTCAGCTGATAACCCCCTATGAATGATGTGACCGAAAAGACATCAGAAACACAGAGTTACCTGCGCTGAATTCCTCACGCTTGAATTTAGTAACTATGACTGATTTTAATTCGGAGGCCGCTATTCAAAGAAGTAGAAATCAACAACTATCATGGAAGCACGATTAAATAGAGTTTACTCGAAGATGGAATATTGAATGAAAAGCATTAGTTATTATAGCAAACAGCAGCATCTACAGAGGACATGGGAGGGAACTGTTTACCCTTATTCTCAATTATTCATTCTGACGTTTGTTCAACAGCTCCCCGTAAATCGACTGCCGCTCGATCTAGCAGACATTTTCATCTCCTAATATTCAGTGACATTGTCATATGCTTAATGTCCAAAAAGGTTGTGGAGAAATGGGTTCAAGATTCACAAAATGCTGCCTAGATAGTTCAATAAACCATATGATTCGTAGATTTCATAGGAAGATTACGGAGTAGAGGAAGCTGAAAGTGCTTGTGTCCATCTGGGTTTGTACTGAAGGGGTGAGAACGATTGTTGGAAGGAAAACATACTGTGTTCCGCGTAATGTATTAGTTTCATTCAAATGTTATTATGTGAGTGAATAGCAAAAGGGTTTGACATGGTCTTACTGCCCTGAAATTGGTCAGTGCTTCGTGGAACTCTCCTAAAAGAAGCCTGATATCAATAGTCTATAACAATAATTTATCCACTTGCGTAAACCGTTAGAAAACCTAATATTTTAACTGGACTTAATGAATAACTTAGGTGTCCACTTCACCTGAAAATAACACATCTGCGTCAATAAATTTGCCATCTTTCGTTTAACAGCTAACTCAGCCTGTTCATTGCCGGTGTCATAGAGTGTCCCCTCATCTCCGTAAGATCAAAACTGAGATCTTGCTGTTCCTCTTGGTACACACTTTTTATAGTACAACTCCTTATAAGAGTAACGCTCTCCTTGCGAGTATTACGTGATATAATAGAGAGCATCAACATCCACCTTTTCGATGGTATCAAAACATGAGTCCATTTGAGAACAAAATTATTCTTAAGCATCTGTAACATTTTCTAAAGAAACAGTTGTTCATAAAGCAACGAGTACAATGAAGTAGTAAGTTCGATCTCTCATAACATTCAACCAGACTTCGAGGAGTATGCAATTTTGTTTATAGTAGTAAACATTTCGAATCCAAGCAAGTGAACTGTTATGTTTTCAGATTATTCGTGAAAGACTGGACTGTATGCATCATTTTGATACGAAGTACTTTGCAAGATCTCAGAATGCATAGTCGAGTTCGAGACTTACAAATTCATCGCCAACTGCATTTGATGTCGGACAGTACCTTCGGTCGAAGGGAAAACAACAGGGTTCTGTAAAGAACTAACCTTTATAAAAGGTAGTTTTCTTTGCGGACCAGCCTGTCACTTTGGAAGTAGAAGGCAATTATTGAGTTAATATTAGTAGAATATATGTATATAATATCTAACAATAACGATAACCCATGTTTGACAATAAGGCTGAGACATGAATTCAACCCATCACGGGGAAATCAACTTGCTCACTGGCAGCAGCACACAACGTGTCACAGAGTGATTCTTCTTATAAACTTACTGATTGATTTGATATCGATTTGTGAAGTAGGCTAGTGTTTTCTCATCTAGGCTTGATTGCTTCTTCGGTGTGGAATAATAACGCCTAACCTCCTGTGGCCTGTACACACATTTCCTATCGGACCCTGCAAACTGTGATTGAGGTGAAATTGACCAACTGTAATGAACGTGATATTGTTGCTGATTCCGATCGGAATCAATGAAGTTTGTTTTCGGATTAAGCAAAGGTGAAACTGAGGGCGGAATAGCAAAATACCCGCCAGGTGGCTTGAACCAGCGAACCTTCACACCCGGCTCCACGGCGTTACCGCCCCGCTACGCTACCACTGCCGTCCGTCTGCACAACCTCAATTCCAACTTCTACACCTAATCCCAACTGATCGAACTATCGTACTGTAGGTCCTTCATACATATCCCTAGTTGCTGATTACATCAAAGATGGGCCAAACACTTCTCACATTGTTGCACGTAATATACTCTGAATTGGTAGTATGAACTCTCGTTTGAATTTACTTCTTTGGTCATTTTGTACCGTCTTATTGAATTGTTTACGCTACCGCATTATTGACTGATACTTGTTGACAGTTAAATTCCGTAATCAGAGTTCACTTGATTATAAGTTGTATAATTTGCTAACGAGAACCAGTTTTATTCTAGTTCTAGTTTTATTCTTGTTCTGCCCTGAATCAAGCAGTTCACATATATCCAAGTAGACTGCGTATAGTGATGAATCCTGACTGATTCTACAGTTGCTGCACGGTTTGAAAAACGTTTGGACTTTACCTAATTTGTGAAAGCATTTATAACAACTGCAAATGGTACAGTTATTTGAAAAATGGCAAGAACCGGTTGTTCGCCTGGAAAGATGAAACATTCTGAGAACATTTATGACCGTGAATATTGCGATTATGTTCTGCTTCTGACACGAAAGTTTCTGTAGGTTTACTGAACCAGTCACGCAATCCATGACACGAACCACACCGTCTGATGAGTATCTCAAGCTGTACACAATTTTGTAACTAGCGTACTCTACCTGAATTATGAATGAAACATAGCCAGGATGACAACTTGTACCGGTTTTTCTCCAATTTTCCCAACAGTTATAAACATCCGTCTTGGTAGACTTTAAGAAATTTGAACTTGAGTACGCAGCTAGTCCATTAAGCTCTTTTATGCTTTGATTCAATTTGCATTATTGTACAAAAAACCGGTCAGGTTAGTTTGCAATATTCAGCCCTCACATCTGAGGGATGTATGAGACAATTTGTTGTTCCGATTGGCGTCTAGCATTATTTTCAAGCATAGTGGCCATTCTTCCAGTCACGCTTTATCTAGCAATCTTTCTCATGACCTTTTTTAGTTGATAGGACTGTGAATTCTTGTACACTTTCGTGGTCTTGAGATTCATTCACTCGACCATACTCCAATAGTATCTATGGTGTCAGCTTCAGATAATCGAGTTACCCAGGGTAAGCATTCAGTATTAAAAGGCAGCTTCAGTGCCCCTGCAGTAAGGACCAGTTATCTTGTTGACCGGGATATTACTGTTTTGAAATATTCCATTAGTATAGTATTGCAACTTTTGTTGCAGTAACTTTTTATAGTTGTTAATGAGGCGAATACTACAGTTAACACACTTCTTGTTCACCGAGTGACAGTTCGTAGCAGACTGAATCGTCAATATGTTATATTTTGGCGTTGAGTATACTATCCTTGGGTTAAACCTTCCAGGCTGTTCATAAAAATACAATTTTCTATTCAACTTCTTCCAGTGAAACAACGACTTTTCAGTACACCTCCCATATTACAACCTGTTACCGAAGGTTCGTGCGTTACTCATTAACATGTAAAGCACGTTGAAATTATGTCGTGCAGGTTGGAAAAATGACGACCTTATAAAATGCCTTGTTAGAATTAAAGACTGGAACATCCGAAGATCACGAGGACAATAAACACCTGTGGGCTAAGATCGAGTTGTTTAGACGCATGTCGGGCCAACTAAAGCACGTTCACTCCGGGTAACACCAGTCTCGTTTGCAAATAATTTTTCCACCTGATTTGTGCAGGCTGCGTGCTGTGAACCATCGTGTCTATTCCTCATCAAAAATTTAAGGATCTTTATACGGAAAGATATCGGACACATGCCGGATCTGTTTTGGTCTACCATCAAGTTGGCTTGTGTTTCGGAAATGTGATTGTTTTGCTGTTATGCTTCGAGATCCAAGCGGTTATCATGAACTAATTCACTTAAGTGACAAGTTCTATACTTAGCGATTGTTGTAGACCATATCACACAGTAATGGACCTCTGCTGAGGTGGACCGGAGGTATATTAATCGGCGAGTCGTGGCTCGAATTACACATAGACGAAACAGTCGCAGAATATGGACGACCCGTTTATGTCACCTGTTAACAACTGGGGTACTATTCACGTGTGCGTGTCATTTAAAGGAACGATGAAAATTAACTGGCATTTATCAGAAACAGTTCATCAGAATGTACCACTAAGGCTGACACGGCCACTGATTGTATCCTTCAAACAGACAATGAAATATCACTGATTTTCTGAAGAACCTGGAAAGTTTTATCATCGGAGTTTCGAACAATTTCATTTAGACATGTCAGTTAGGGATCACATGGTTGTGGTGTGAACGCGGAATGACTGGTATTTATGTAACCATTTCTGTAGTCAACAGTTAGTTTAGCTTTTACTCATCGCTGATGGTGGGGTCTAAACATAGTCAATTATTCCAATTTGCACTATTTAGACAGACAATTCGCCGTAATCAAATTCGAACTGAAAAAAGTAAGTGACATATGTTATCTTATGGACGCCTGTGCATGGAAAACTGCATTGATCAACGGATAAGAGAAACATAGGAACGTAATTTTGCATTAAAGGGAAGGACCGCGATAAATGACCTCATAATCAGGATAGACTGCAATTTTAGGTCCAGTAAAACTGACATGGTCGCGTAAGTTCTGTGACCGGTGTACGGGTTTCGAAGTGCACGAACAGAGGTGGAGTGATCTTTTGCTTCACAATTACTGGGTCGCTTTTTATCGTAATACCTAGGTGAAATTTTAGACTATCCCATTTCTGAATTGAGGAAAATGGTGCTCTATACTATATATATAATATATGTATAACAGTTAAACGGCACCCTTATTGTAGATATATATATGTATATATATGAAGTAGTTAAAAAGAGGCACACACTGAGCAGTGAACGTTTTATTGTGACTTTCCAAATCTACACTAGGATCCGTTATTAAACAAATGAATATGTTGCAATGAGATTGTTCTGCCGCTCACCGTGTTCGCCTGTCAGTATGTCGTCGCTCGTTTTTCCCTTCAATATATATATATATATATATATTTGTCTTTAAGTACGTCGTTGCTTCCTATATGGTCATGCCAGGTTTGTACTGTACTGATTCGAAAAACTAGTACACTGGAAGTGGATCCTTTGCATCTATCAGATGTCCCTGCAAACTTTGTTATCTTTTGATTTTACTTCTGTTATCGTCGACTCAGAGTGAGTGACTGAGTCCACGAATGCACTGGATGCAATTCGGAGCGAAACACGGTGGACCAGTTGTCATCGTGGATGGTCTGATGAACCTATTTAATCCCGTGACCATCTATCTAACTTCACAATTCTTTTCATATCTAGACGGGCAGATTAAGCTGCTCTCTCATGCCTTTTAAGGAATGTCAATGGAAGATTCGGAAGATATAGGTTAGAAATCCGAAGTTATTTCGCGAAGCCTTCGCAGTTGAGGATGTGCGACAAGCGTGAAATAAAAATGAACGGTGAGTAGCGGGAATGGCGATCATACCAGCCGGTCTTCCTCATGACTAACAGTCATAATTAACCCCACTGAGAATAAAGGTCAGTAGTAATCCGCCGTTGACCAAAAAGGACAGACTGCCCGGGACTGACAAGTGAAATATTGCAATATTGTACATCTGCTGACTTGTGAGCGTTCATGAGGGCAATAGAACGAAGGCAGACCGAGAGACCTGTTTGTTGTGGTCAATAACTATATGGTTGTTGGAAACTTGAGGCTTCTTGTTCATAGGATGTCATTCACCAGTTCTTGCGTTAAGTCCTATAATAGCCACTTCCATATATGGACAGTGGTCACCGTTTTTTTGTTCTTTACGTGCGACTGCTGCAAAGATTTCGGCAACTGAAACTGATAGAGGCGATGGTTGATGAAGAACGTGGGAGTAAGCTGTTCTACCTTTTTAAGCACAGTTGAGTGCTTCGTGACAGTGAGCTTAGCATAGTTGTATTATGATCGCTTGATTACCTTCCTGTACGTTCGAATCATACCGTCGCCCTCAAAAACAATCTTGATGCAGTGGGTTTTCCGGGACACTTCCGAAAATTGTTTATAGGCATCCGTTTTTCCATTTACTAATAAAAAGTTTCGAAAACTTGTTTGTTTGAAGATGTTCGTACAAAAATGTCTGCTGGGCTCGTAAACTGGCTGCCCCTACAAAACGGTGTACAAACTGTTGACCTCTTATATCTTACAGGAAAGCAGCTCATAAAAATGCAGGTGTTTCTCTGTACATATTATCTTGTGGCACGCTGAACGTGAGATGGATCCACTCGAACAGACTCCAACAAATATTTGTTTCACATTTTTCCAATTCAGAAACCCCATCAACACAACGTTTGTACAGATTGAGGTCACTCTAGACAGGATTGACAGTTGGTTTAATTTTAGTCACAAACGTGTCAGCTAGAACAATATCTGGGTTGGATGCCTTTGTCAATGCCAGCTATTAGTAGAAAACTTAGAAAAATTGAATAAAGCCACGTATTCTGTGTGCAGATTAAAAATTAGTTTCGGAATACTGAAACCGCTTGCTATGATTTGCTCGGTATTTCCGATACACTGATGAATGATTGGGGATTGTTGAATTAGATGGCAAAAGTTGCATCTGATTCTTTTTCACTCATTTCTGTTTCATTTCAGAATGAAAATACATGGCCGTCTTCCTAGAAACGTTTGCTTCTATTTTTCGGTTCCGCCTTGCTAATAATCATGTTTGCATATTTGTAAAATCCTTCTAAATCTGAGGAATGTTTTCTGTCTTTCCACAATCCGAACTCGGTTGATTTAGCCACCTTGTCTCCAGTTCCTCTTCTACTGTTTTTGTTTACTTTGCTAACTTGCGTGAATCTGTTTGTTCCTCGTTCCGTTCCTAGGCCACTCGGTTGATTCACACTTGATGTGAGAGAAGATTATTTTTTTCATACAGATTTTTCAGTACCGTAAAACATTCTAATTTCTTCGACTGCGGTTTTGAAATTTACGGAAATCGATTCGTTTACCAGACCATCTCAATCCAATGACTACCTGTAAACCAATGCCAAACCGGAATTTTTTCTGTAAGATTAAACAGTAAGGTGTACCTATTGAGTCAAAATAAAATTCTATAACTGCGTTGTTTTTTTATAGTGAAACGTTTGCAAACAAGGAAATGACATAGGTGTTTGTTGCAGCCTTCAAATGTTCACTGAATGGGAAAAAGTTCAGTCACAAGCGAAAGTGGTTGACCGTTCACATATGATAATTCAGTCGTGCCTAATACGAGGTCATTGGCGCAGTGGTAAACATGGCTGCCTTATGAACATCGTGGCCGTGGTTCTAGTCCCGGCAGTAGCGAGGATATGCACTACTGACGAGCTTTAATGAGAGCGAAACTCGAGTCTAGTGCTTCTGCTGCTCGAAAGAGGCAGACTGGAATGTCTATGGGATGCGACAGCTGCGATCAATTCTGGGTGTTGTCCAGTCTATATGGAGCTCAGTCTTGTAATTTTCAAGTATGAACATCCAGCTTCTGGTAAACAGGCGATGGAATGCCAATCAACAACTTAGGTTGCACATTGTTAACAGAGTCGTTCATCACCAAAAAGAACCTCATGGAGAAGTTTTCGGTAAATATGAACTACCACCTTCTTCTTCACAATACATTTTTCGACTATGAGTCACATTTAAAACTCTTATAGTTTAACTCTCTCAACATTTCTGTCACTATGACACCCCATGGAACAGAGGTAACTAACCTTTTCTGTGTGGAAAGATAAAATTAGGTATTGAACTTTGTTTGTCTTTAGTTTACCTGCGTATATCACGCAGAATCCGGATCAATCTATTCATTCATCTTTTCACATACCAAACGTAATTGCTGTTTGCAACTGTAGACGGTGTGTGTGTGTGTTGTTTTTTGTGTCACCAGACTCAAACAGACTCAGTTGCTCATTCTCTGGGGGATAGCAAACTCATTTCAGTCAGCAATTTTCATAAGATCCTTTATTTTTTCCCCTATATTGACCAAATCGAAGACATTTAAAACAGTTTTATCCTCACCCTAATTTTATTACAAAATTTGGAAAACGAACATTGGTAGATGAAAGTATTTCGTATTGAGTCGTCAGTAACAAATAGACAATAACACGGAAACCTTTCAAGTTAACGTCTGTAGTACTTGGGGAAGGGTATGAACAAGCAAACGAACAACAAAAATACCCAGTCGTTTGATGTGAATGACACTCAATGTAAGGTAGGTCCACGACTGTTGAAGCCATCGCGGTGAACGGGAAAAAATCGGTGTCATATGTATCTTTGGATGTCATGGACCCAAGTTATTGGTTATTTGGTACTAACAAACCAATATGAAACGCTAACATCTACCAGTGTTCGTCTTCTAATCCCGAAGACGTCTGTGATTACTACTCTTTTTCATTTACGTCTTCTTTATTCAAGTACACTACCGGAACGTCTATCAGAATCATCCACCATTCCTGTCTAAGGCTAGAGATGGACGACCGAATTTGTATTTTCAGAATGGTAGAACGCAATCGATTTGGTTTGCTTGATACTTCCATAACGGAAATATTTTCGAAAGTGAAAATTAACTATCGATGAATTTCTATCAATATTTCCTATCGAATTATCAAACATACAGCACCAAAAGCGTGATGTCTTTTTATAGAATGTATGTCAAATTAGTGAGCTTCCGGTCAGAATCTAAATGCAGTTAACTAATTCAGTTGAATCAAACTAAATATATCACACAGCTAACTGTCAGACAGAAGCTCGTGAGAAAGGCAAAATCGTTTAAAACTCACTGAAATCAGACGAAAATATCCAAACATTTGCTTAATCATTTATAACCCGGGTGCACGCAACACCAGTTCACCGAATATAAAGAAGACACTTCAATTCATTGTAGCAAACGATTTTATGCCTACATCAAGTGTAGACAAATTAAATTGTGGGCAATATAGAGACAGTGCTTTCGTAGACGCACTTCAGAATTGAGGCAGTTCGGTCAGTTCGGTGGGTCTACTTATACTTAGATGAAAAACTGACCAAAACTGCAGACAAACGTGATATACTTATGCCTCCTGTATCATAGCTTACCCAACTGCTGATAGAAAATGAAACGAACAGCAAATAGTTCCGGATAGTCCAACGACAACATGTGCTCCAGGTTTCCAGTATAATGTTGACTACATCTGTGCGACAACTTATCACCAAGCACGCATGATGATGAATGCGGTATGTATACTCTTTTCCCAGGTCCAAAGTAAGTGAAAATAGTTTTGTGACTATAATAGTTATTTCCGCCAGCCACTGTACGATTATGATATATATCGAAACTTCTCACAGAGGAAGGCACTAGTTGATTGTTCCTGTTCATAACCTGAGTTATACTCTTTTTGAACTACCATTCTTTTCTCTGTCCGTTTGATCCACAGAAGTCGTCATTAGGTCAGTGTTGGTAGGCCTATTGTGTCACTGTTCACTCATTCTGTAAGGTCATCAAATATAGGAATTTATACGTGGAAACAGTAAGACACTGTAAAAGGCAATGCTCTTACACGTGCTTCACCTTGTTCACTCACGTGACTTCACCCACACGACTGCATGCAGTGCGCCAAAACGAGGAACTTCGAATATAGATCTTATAAGTTCGCTTCCATTATCATATCTTCCTTACAATGTGAGCCGAATAAATCATAAAAAGATCAAAAGGTTTGACGATAAAATTCAAAAGGGTGATGTATAACCCTTCTGAAAAAAAGAACAACGTATTTTGTTCGTCAAAAAAGCTGCGTTGACCATCATTCGAATTTTACGACGCTGAACCAAATGAATAAGAAGGATTTAAGACGTCATTTTTTAGAAGCCACACACAACTTGCTTGAATGTACCCACGGCTGAAGTGGGTCACACATCCAATTCAAACACCAATCTCGCGGATGGACGAAAGCTCATGTCTAACTGAACGTTATAGATAAAAATATAACCGGATTGAACAACAAACAGAAAACATGTGTGATTACACGGATTCATCATACGTGTTCAATATAAACGATTTGAACCAGGAAGCGTCCGTAAACTATAACTGCTTTGTACATCAAAATTACACCCGATCAGCGTCGCATGGAGCTCACTTATAACTATGGAGAAGTCGGTGTACTGTAAGCTAGCCCAATTAACTGTTGTTATCCTCAACCTATTTTGTGACATTGTTAGCGCTTGGCGTGTGAAAGATTTCTTCAAAATTGCGAGTTCTGGAAGGCAATTCAGTGAGTTCACAAGTGATGTGCTGCATTGACGCTGATTCGTTATTTACAAATGTACTCCATCTAGCGATAATCGATTTTGCATGCCGTTGCATTTCCCTCAAAACTTGTCGTTTATATGTCCCATTTGCATATTTTGGAGAACTGCTTCTCCCATGTGTCGAGGAGAACAATATGTCTAGAAACGGGTTGGTGACGCGGCAATCGGACTCTGTTTGATAGACATTTATATACTAATGGTGGGATATTAGTTTGAAAAAGTTGTTGATAACGCAATTTCATGTCCAAATTAGGTATTTTCGGGCAAAATAAACTACACCGAGTTAATCCACATTTGGTGAACAGTGGAATTAAACGAATGAAGGTTACGTATAGGAACAAGTGATGGCCTGATAAATGGGCGCCACTCATCCTTGATCATGTGGACGATCGAAACTGATGGTGGCAGACAACAGTACGTTTTTGATTCAGACTGTGTTGGTCGATTGTACAATAAACTCAAGTTAATAGGTTTGTGTAACAGAAATATCTAAAATTCATGCGTTCCTGGGTAGAAGTTTAATATCAGTGAGGCATGTAGCGTGGTTCACAAAATCCCTTACAAAACAGATCAGTAAGAGGAATACGGGGAATAGGCTGAAACTACGTAGAACTGGTGGTTAGTTCGATTCATCGGCAGATACTTCTCAGAAAATATTTGTGGAACGAAGTTTATAAACGGTGTGCATCCAGTGGTTGGCTCCTATTATGGATGGTTTGGCCGGTTCATCATACCCTACCGGGTGACAAATTTTCATAGTTAGTAAACCACTCCTGTCGTCAACTCTTATCTCGACCAGCCGTGGTGTGGGAACACTGTCACCCGCTCTTAGCCTGCCCTTACCCGTACTGTTCTGTTGGCACAGTGATCTACAGACCCCTACACCACAGACATGGTGCGGTTTGTCTCGCCTGAGTCAGGCCTAGGTCACCCAAATCCAGACTGGACTTGCAGTGGTTTGCCACCTGCCCCGGCCACTATTTATCCAAGCTTAGAGACCGCGATCGATGGATTACTCAGGGTGTTTCAGCCCTACCTTCAGTTGTCATAATTCATATATACGCAATAATCGGGCATAATATCTAAAATAAATCGTTGAGAATGTAAACCAAGTATTTATTGGCTGAAATGGGCTCGTATAGTGCTGTAAACGTTACCGACAAGAGTCCTGGCCAGGCGTATCTAGTAATCTCTGTATGCTGTGTATGGTTCATCTGTAGTGTATAAAAAACGTCTCAGCATCGATAACTGTTTCTCTTAGAACGACACCTTGTCTTCATCCTCGTGGTCCACTGGTATGATCTGGTTTCAGCGTGATATTTAATCCAGTCCAATTTATACACGGCACTTTTCAAGACAACACAAGTTTCCCGAGATCAACGCACCTCAATTTGGACAACATTATTGAACGAAGTGTGTACCCCGACCTCAAGTTGCATTCACTACGGCACCCATATATAGATAACAGTTAAATAAGACATGTTGACAGGGAGTGGAACAATACGGCCCATTAACAAGACCACAACACTTATTGTTGTAGTAGCATGACTAAAAACAGTCACATCCGAGGCCACAAATGGCGCGGCAAATCTAAAAATACAGCATTACTTGCTTTAGGTTCTATGGGAAAACTGTTCATTTTCGGCTGCTTCCTTAGTGATTTGAAAATTTGTGTGAATCAAGAATACTGCATTTTATTGCCAATCATTTGGTGAAAAAACCATCGTGATAGAACAATCTGTTGGGGAAAGACAGTAAATTTGGTCTGTTAATTTGCAGTCACCAAAGCGGTTTACCGGCCTGGCGTTTCTTTTTGAGGACTGAAACCACTATAGAGGCGTGTGAGGGGCCAGCTGCTGGTGGCTGAGACACTGGAACGGTGGGGCCGAGTGGCTTGACCTGAAATGTGCGTTCACCCCTGTTCCGGTTGAGATGACTGTGGTTACACCGATGTGTAAGGCCGCCCGCTAGCCCGACTCGGTTGGAAGTCTTGTTTTTGGGTAAGCCCTTTCGTTTGGAGTCCGGACATTGGACCTGGGTCTACACGACGTGGGCGATCGGTATTACCCTGGCTGATTCAGCCTTGGCTTCAGTTATCAAGGCATTCGTCAAACTGCCACACAGATAACAATCACTCTAGCAACCGAGACAGGGCTTGCCCGGCCTATCGGCCCGTTCGGACGACAACGAAGGCCGAAGTGTATGCTCACGTACCCACTAATAGAAGGCTGGTTTGCAAGATGTGCTGTCCGTGTGCGTTCTACGTCGTTCGGACACACCTACGACTTCAGTGCTCACCGCGTGCCCGTTAGCCTGTACCCAAATTTGATAACCGGGTTCAAGCGCACTAGCCGTGTTTATTTCCTCTTCTCGGCGGATCCGTGTCCTGCCATAGCGTTGGCGACAACCAGTCACTGAGTCTGTCAGCCTACACATGTGCACATTAACCATGCGGCTCCGTTAGCAGTTGAAACCCACAGGACCCCTTGGGACATCTTAACTTGAAATCGGGATATGCGAGTGTGGTATGGAGATATTTTGAATTGGAAATGATATGGAGCTTGAATACGTCCGGCAAACTTATCATCAGAATAAACGAAACGATATAAGCGTAGTATTCGGAATATTAAACAGTAAACCAAATTGCTGCAGTTCGTGAAGAACGAAATGTTCATGCAAGATACATGGGGACCGGCGTTATCAACAATTTTTTCAAGCTAATATCCCACCAT
>JTDE01000335.1:32919-43919 GCA_014338405.1 Paragonimus skrjabini miyazakii
TCTCCATCATCCACACAAGTTGAAACAACTGAGTTAAGGTCTCGACTAACACCTCTCCACCTTCTTTAAAAAGTGCCGGCACGAGATCATCTGGACCGACAGCTTTATAACGATTGAGAGTCGATATGCAATTGCGAACCTCAGTCTCAGTGGGTGGTTCTAAATCTACCGACCAGGGCATTACATCAGAAGTTTGTGGAGGCAGCACGGTAGAAGCAGGAGGCCAGCTAAATTGACCCTCAAAGTGTTCCGCCCAACGCTCCAACCTTATGGACTTATTATAAATTAGTGTGCCATCTGCCTCATTGATAGCTTCACTGACAGACGGTCGCTTGGGACCAGTGGTACGGATCAGCTTAAACAGTTTGCCGCTGTTCCCTGAGGCAAAAGCGATCTCCATTTCCCTAACTTTTTCCACTAACCAAGCCTCACGATCGGCCTTTAGACTACGTTTCAGTTTCCTACGGATATCTCTTCTAGACTTATTATGTGAACTGCCAGGAGGAATCTTCCATCTGGCTTCTAACAACTCCAGAGATTCCTCTGAAATCCAATGTTTGTCAAACTTATGTACCCCTATGCCGCATGCTATTGTACCTGCTTTATGAATAGCTTGTGAGATTTGTGTCCAGCAGCTACTAGGGTCTTCGGAGAGAGTACCACAAAGGCGGCTTTCTAAGCTAGTTTGGTACTTATGCTTTACCGATGGTAAAGCCAATTTCTCAACAGCCAGTCGTTGCTGTCCCGAAATGGGTTTTCAGTTTGCAACATAAAACCAGCAACTTTTGCTTTTTAACCTCAAAATAGGCTTAACTGCATGCTTGCTTGAGTAGAGTGTGTCGTTAAGGTGGAACATAGGTTCGTACATTTTCCCGTCAGCAAGAACCGTGTATCAAAAAGTGTTTTCTCTGAAGAAGAGCTGTTGTAAACGGTTTCAAGCCATGTTCTGTGATGTTTCGCAGTTAGTGGGACAGACTGACATCTATTTGACTCTGTCTTCTCTTCCTTAACTTAGGACATATAAAAGAAAAATGTCCCAAATAGTACTTTAATAAAGCTCGTTGAGTTTTATTACCAGTTTGTCATGCATCCTATTTATAATGATAGGATAAGCAAAGAGGAGAGGATAGCACAGAGTAGCTCTGGCAGGTATGCTCACCTTATGTTCAATTTTAATTATTCTTGATGCAAGACTTTGATGAGAATCATAGGTGCTGTCATGTTTCCCGGTGGATCTTCCCAGAATTTGGTCAAGTCTGTAGAATGGTAAAAAAAATAACGACGGTACAAATAACATAGAGCAACATAAAGGTGTGAACGTTTATAAAACTCCACGCAGTTCAACGAGTGTACTGGGCACTACTCACAAGCAAATGTGGCTGAAAATTTGTATATGGTAATCCAGGTGAGCCTAATGTGAAGTCAGAGTTCTAATACGGGCCGTGGCTAGGAAGTGCGCTATTGATTATCTATAACAGGAGTGAAACACGAGTCCAGTGCTTCATGTTATTAGCGAATGTATGAAATGTCCACGGAAATACGACAGCCACGGTCGAACCTGAGAGGTATTCAGTGTAGTTAAATAAGAAGTCTCAAGTACTGGATCTGTAACTGCTAACAATTGGTTACGTGATTCACATGAAACATGTGGAAACGGGTATAGAAAACCTATGCTTTAATTTTAAAAGTTGCAAAACGTGCTGGTTACGGTCAATTGTTTCGTAGATTATTTACTTGCTGCATGCTGACAATTAAGCCGTCGTTATTAGTGTTTTCTTCGGTATCAAATATTTATACTTAAAGTCGACTATGACTTCCCGTTTACTTATCTTCTGTTCACCAATGCTAGTCTGGAAGTTTGGAATGCCAAAAAGAAGTGAGCTGCTTTTATCCAAACTCCTGTCACCTCGGTCCACGCTAATGCCTTTATAAACATGGGTTGACTGATCTACAAACATGCAAATTGTCATGTGTTTTGTGTCATAGCGTTCTTCTACAACAAAGTGCTTTTCCAAACATCTAACATCCGTCTCCATCTTAATGGTCTGGTATTAATTGGAGCGGTACCATTACATTTGCGTCAGTGACTCGCAGGAACCCTTAACGTTTCTTTGAGATGAATCACTTAATTTGTTTAATTGTCTTCAGCATTCATTTGTGCATTTGTTTCCCAGGATGAGAGTCATTGCCACCTTGGGGGAAATAGAGAAAAATGTAAGTTAGAATGGAACATTGGACGGAGTTGACATTAGAGGGATACTTCAGATATCTGAACATGGTGATCTAGAATTATTGCACCCGATTTCCAAACTGTATGTGGTAAGATGTTATGAGTACATTAAGCTCATTCATCGTGCTGATCGCTCAACAATCAGGTTCTTTTGATCCCTTTAAATTTGTTCAGTTGTTACGGATCTGCTTATAAATTCTATCGTCGTGTAATGGGACATTCATAAACATTGACTGAACGTCTACTGAACACATGAATTCGTCTGCTAGGTTGACCTTGTTGAGATGTTCAATTAAATCAAATAAGTCTTCACCGATATGTGTATCAAATTTCCGTTTTAATGGCATCAGAGCCTTTGTCAACCATCGAGCCAGTTTGTGTTGTGAGGCATTGCTCATAGATAGAATCGGTCGGAGTGGCACACCAGGTTTATGTGTTTTGAGTAAGCCATATAGACATACACATAAACCGAGTGTGCCACTCCGACCGATTCTATCTATGAGCAATGCCTCACAACACAAACTGGCTCAATGGTTGACAAAGGCTCTGATGCCATTAAAACGGAAATTTGATACACATATCGGTGAAGACTTATTTGATTTAATTGAACATCTCAACAAGGTCAACCTAGCAGACGAATTCATGTGTTCAGTAGACGTTCAGTCAATATTTATGAATGTCCCATTACACGACGATAGAATTTATATGCAATCTGATCGAGACTGAGGGTTTTGATCTAAAAATTCCCACGGATATGTTTAAACTTTCTCTACTGCTGCGCATGGAGAACATCAGTTTCAGTTTTAAGAGTAAGCCTTATCGACAAATGGACGGGGTCATCAGGTGGAGTCCATCAGGATCGATGCTAGCGGGTTTTTTCATGCTGATGATAGAAAGACAAATGGCTGAAGACGTTTCGTCGCTGCCGTTGTACAAACATTAAATGGATGAAATTCTCATGTTTACGCAATCTTCGCAAGGGATCGATATAATGTTAAACCGGTTCAGCGTACATCATGCTAATTTGACAGTCATCTGTGAACTGGAAAAGAACGGATGCTACCGTTTTTAAACATCCTCATTGATCGCAAGGATGATGGATCACTAAGAAGGTTTGTGTATCGAAAGCCTACTTGGACTGGTCAGTACACTCACTTCACTAGCTTTGCACCGATGAAGAACAAGCGAGTTTTGGTCAAAACATTAGTTACACGTGCTAGACGCATTTGTTCATCAGAATATTTAACTGATGAACTTCGACTGTTAACAACCACTTTGCAGGATAATGGGTATCCGCTGAGATTTCTCAACAGACACAGCCAGCAACTTGTAGCAGTAGACAAGGTTTCCACGGTTGAGAAGAAGAAACTCTACATTAACCTACCATTCAAGGGTGACACTTCTCCACTTCGAACAGCAAAACATCCGGCCGCCTACATTAGACGAGCGTACATTACGGCTGAAATCGTAGTCGTTGAAGGAACTCGTCAGTTACCGACACCCTCAGTAAAAGGAGAGCAACCTGTTGGTGCCAACTCACACTGTGTTCATCAATTTGTGCGTAACTACATCTCATGAACCTTTCTGATTTATTTCGCAGGAATTTCGTTACGTATTAAGAGGATGAGTACAACCGGAACTGGTGAAACGGAAGTCAACTGTGGTGAAGTATTGGCATAGGCTCTATTCACTGTGACAGGCTAAGCCGAAATGGAACATGGTCAATCGTACGGAACTACTTTTACGAACATAAATATGTCAGCAGTGTGAACAATGGATTTTCTAAACCCAAGTCGAAAAATCCGTGACAGTAATAGGCTCATTATGAAGTGTGCTTGGGTAAAGCAGTACCACCAAGTTAACGAGATAATCAGATAATTATTTGACTAATTGGTCTTGACTTTGCTCGCCTGACTACCAGGATGATATAAAAGTATCTAATTTGCCGGATATTGAATAACCTAGAGCAGACTGCTCGCCAAAACATCATTTACTTCGGAATAAGAGAATTAACAAAGAATAGTAGGTTTTTCAGACTGCGCTCTGTCAGTAAATGGATTCAGATGAATCGATATAGCAAATCAACCCTCTTCGACTGGCAATTGAAGTCGATTCATCATATTCACACGGTCAATCAGAAATTAATTACGAAAACCACTTTTTTCAGTGTCCCATCAATTTTTTGTAACTACCTAAACGATGTCACGTAAATCACTAAATAAAATAAGCGCAGGGTGTTTCAGTAACTTTATTTGGGGTGTAACGAGAGTAAATAGTGAAAGTGAAGTACATTAAATTATTTTAAATAGTTAATCTTACTAAGCCGTATGTTTCAAACATAAAATGCTCATCAGTGTTAAAAACAGTATAGCCAAGTCCACTAACGTATTGTCCGTAACCTCAGTGTAACAGAATAGACTGAAAAGCTTAGTTTAAAAACCCACACCAACAATTTGTTAGATTTGTCCTTCCGGTTTCAACCACCATTATTACGGATCTAAATTTGTAAACGTAAGCTATAAATATCTGGAAAACAATGCATTAGATTGCAGCCTAGTGAAGCGAAGAGGAGAATATTTCAGGGAGGATATTTTATTACGGGAACCAGGTTAAAGCTCCCGAATTATTGCACTGGGAAAGAACAACTTAGTTGACAGAATGTCATCTTTGTGATCAAATATCAAAGTTTACTGGGACAAATAGATAGGGGTTATATGTCACCTACTGTGACAGAATAACCAATCAAACTTGACGGATGCATGCATCTTTGAGTTGGTCGGAGTTGGAGGTAAGGTAACTCCTTTTTTCCATGTTTCTGTGGACTCAGTAAAGAAGGCTTGTTACTATGACCGATGACTGAAGTCTACAACTCGCCGTGTCAATCACAAACTGAACAGCAAATAAAAATGTTGCAGCCAATCAGCCAGTAAATTTGACTCCATAGATGCGGTTGGCTCAATAAGTACGTGGATTCATAAAGTAGTTTGTCAAAACTTAACCTCTCTATTCACGAACGTGCGATTAGTAGAACGCATAAGATGCCTATTTCTATCATTCTGTCATACAAGAGTATCGTTTCCAGTGTGAATGCGGTTGAGTGTGCCTATTTCACTGCATAGGTCTTATTATCAATAGCTGTCCGCACTTCCGAGAGATAGGTTGCCTAAGTTTTGTGTTTAATCATGCACCTGTCGTTGCCGTTTGAGTTACGTCGGGATAACCACGAGACAGCCAGTAGTGAAGGTTCGTGAACGACCCACAGTATGTTCTTGTAATTTTGCAATTTAAACCCATTCCTGGCACAGGTGATTCTGACTTGATTAACACTGACGGACAGCTGAAGTTAGGGACATGTATTCTACGTTACCCCAGAAGTTTGTCCGATCCACTTCCGACCCACAAGGACGCAACCGCCTTCAGTGTCAAAAACTATTAACATCAGACACAACAGTTTATTCAGAAGCAATTCATAAAACTCTCTACTCTTTTCTGTCAATTATCCCTAACCCGTTTGGATTCCCAGCAAGTCAAATCAATTCGACATCGACGGGCACGAGTATTATGGAAGTTAGGTGTCCATTGCACATAGTGTTCAAGTCTCCCTGTTGCCCTGTGATCACTCCATTACCTGTGATATCAAACGATCAATGTGACCTGTTCTGATTTCCACATATCAGTCGCACATAACTCATTTAATTTAAAATTTTGATGAGAATAACAAAAAACAACCGTTCCAGCAACTGACTTTCGATTATTTATAAAGAAAAACATGTAAAACACCTAAAGAATGTCAAATATATTCTCGTTCCCTTGTCAGTAATTGTTCCAACATCTCTCCAGTATTAAGGTCACTTATGAGCAGAGCATTAACCGATTGGTCACAATGTTCTCAAAACCGTTCTCTCATCATCCGTCAACTGTGTCTGGTACCAGTCGCAAAATTGCAATATCGACGCTGAACTCGCTCTGATTGGACTACCATAATGAGGAGAATAAAAAGTCATTACACTTAACTAACCTCCTCAATTGGGGAATCCTAGGACAACCAAAAAAATGCTGAGCGAAGAATGATGGGAATGTTAAAGAATAATATATTATTTTGTTAGAAACTGTCTGAACCAGACCAATAGTCCACCTTACTAAATAATCAGTGCGGCAGTCACCAATGTCGTGGAACACTTGGAGATGTCTACCCCTTTAATGATCAAGTAGTTCGTTTTGTTACGTTGTGCATTTAGTTTCGCTCACGGTCGTAATTTGACAGACAGTCAGCCATCATTAAGGAACAGTACACAATGCTTGCTAAAATAAAATTAATAATTGTTTGCTAAAGTGTCAGCCCGGTTTGGATGATAAACTTTGCTAGGATTGAACAAAGTACAAACGAAATCGGCTGGCCAGATTTGTTATAGTGCTATGAGCTAATGAAAGAACTGTAGTCCTAACGATGTGCATGCATGTATACGTTTATAGCAGAGTCTGAACCAGATGAACAGCATAATTTGATTATACGTCTGTGGCGGATGACCTTGATACTACAGCAGAGATTCAATCAGTATGAACGAACGAAATATGGCGTCACTGACGGAATCATACCATTGCTTTATCTTGAAATTGCTCTTTTATTGACTTGCTTCATTTTCCATTCCTTGATACCAATTACGTACAGGACGGCATTAGATCAGATATCAAAAGGCTGGGTCACAGATATCCGAGTGACAATTGATTCCGTAATCTCCTGAAGCGTTAGATGGGTTTGGTACGAGTCAGCGATTGGACATGAAGAAAGACATGACCTTCGATTGGTAAGGCAGTTAAGGAAATCGCGTATATCACGATACCGGCACATTTTATAACGTCATTTGAGGCGAACGATTGAGTCGGTCCAAACATTTGATCGCGCCGATTGTATCTACAAATTAAGCTATACACACCTCCTGTTTCCGTACTTACTTCGCACATGTGGTGGTTCAAAGTAAGGGTTATGGACCATAGTAGATATGCTCTAAGAAATGTAGTACATCTAAGTATTTTGAAGTTGACTAAGTCGTTTTGTTGAAAACATTAGCAGGAAATATCACATTCGATTATTTTCAAGTTTTAAGTCATGTGAAATTCCTCGTAGTAAACATACTAACTTCGTTGAATACAACTAAAGTGCAAACACCTCGCCCGTTCTAGAATGCCTATTGCAATACGGAGTGATCCGGGCAAGAGCTACAAAAGTCACATCAGACATTTACACAGCTGCTAACATTGAAATGCATTCACGCATACACGCACACCTATGAATAGTGGGCATGCTACGGGTTGAGGAATTTCTCACTGATAACTACTCAGAAATGCACGTAACTGTGATAAAAGACCAACTTTACATTCTAACAGCAAATCTTGTTTGTCACCAGTTGGCTGATGAAAATGAATTCGACCTTGTTCCCCAGGATTCAAGACTTCAACTGCTGACAGAGAAATTGAGAAGGAAGTTTGATGTAGGCTGCACCGTTCTTCAAGCCGTCACAAATGTCTTTTTTGAGGTCAGCGTCGAGGTAATCACACGTTAAACGAACCATATTAACGGTTGTTGGCTGCTTGTTGTCCAAATAACTGTGCTCGGATTTGCCAAACATACCTTCCATGTGAATGTATGAAGAGTACGACGCAATCTACTTCACTTTTTTCGATTTCTGTCCGTTTTACCCCTCAGGTAATGCTATCAATTAATCAGCGTGAAAAACTAACCCGTTGTACAATAATTCAATATACCAATCACAGAATACTTACAGAGTGAAAACTGAAGTCCGCCTGAGAGATACCACAGTTCACAGCATGTGCCCAGCTGCAAGCCAACTAAAGTCAAGCATTTACTATAGTCACTTTTACTCGGTACGTTAGCTGAAAAACAGACCTGAATCCAGTGTAACATCGCACACTGTTTTCTTCTCCTTCTCGCCATACAAAAGTACCATTATTCCTTAGACTTTCGTAGATACATATGGTTACCTTTGTAACCCAACCGCTGCTTCTAACACTTACTGGTTAGCACCTTGGCAAAAGTCATTTGTGGTAATCCAGAAGTCAAAGACCACTCTGTCATAAACTCTTGTGAATAACTTAGGCAGCACAGTAATGTAACGTAACATTGTTAATCATATCGAAGTCAGTACTAGTGTAGACTTCGTAAACGACATTTTAAGTGTACTCTTCAGTTGGCTCATCTACCCGGATAAAAAATTGCAACTTCAGTTGTAGTTTAGTTGTTATTTGTATGCTTATACCCAATACTGAAAACCAAATATCCTCCTAATTGTGGTTAGACGTTTTTGATATTGATACAGCAGACATCGAGTTTGAAGATTCGGTATACAATTGTGAGGCCGACTTTGAAATGTGGAATCATTTATTCGGGGGCTTTGTTGTGTTTTTACGAGCAAGGTGATTCATTTAAACGTGTTTCAAAGATGCATACCAGAGAGATTTTGCTTCCCGCTACCTATGTAATTTCTTTCTCTTGTTATCTTCTTTGGTTTCTAAAATCTGACTGAAGCAGTTCACAGGCTACAGTTGTGCACACACATAGCACAAAAACATGGTTGATGTGGATACATCAGTTACTCATAAGCTATAGCCTTACCACAGCATTTATTGAGGCTCTAATTATTTGACGACATGTTTAACAGAATAAATTAACTGTCGGATTCTTATTGTTCATAGTGAATTTGCAGGTAGAGCTGGAGACCTAACACCTCAGACCGTTTCTTGATTAATGTAACGTCTATAATCAGTATATAGATGATATCGTGTGTGATTGTTCACGATTTGGCACTGAACTGCTTCTTGGAATATTCTAACTCGGTTACTGATAACATACAGCTCATTTTGAAAACTAGGTTAAATGACCAATCAGATTTTTGGCTATTAATTACAAACTGCCTTACAGTGGATTAGTTTAATGGATGATACGTAGTAAAATTATCTGTTACTATGTTACTGTGTTACTTTTAGTAGGTTTTTCAGACTACACACAAGATGGATCAAATAATCAACCAGACTGATAGATTACTGATGAGTAGTTGGGGATTTGGTTTATTTCAATTTGGACATCATGCACAATTGATCGCAGCTGTCGCATTTCCATAGACTATCCAGTCGGCCCCTTTCAAAAAGAAGCACTAGACACGAGTTTCGCTCTCATTAGAGCTCGTCAGTAGTGTATATCCTCGCCACTGCCGGGACTTGAACCACGGGCACGCTGTTCGTGAGACAACCATGTTCACCACTGCGCCCTTGATGTTCAACTTGAAGTTAACCAAATCCCCGACTACTCATTAGTAATCTAAAATATCGCCTAGCAGGTTTAATGAGGTCGGAGATCTCGACCTGTCTAGGAAGTCCTAATCGCGGGGTTATCGATTGGAGTTAACAGACAGTAACTGTGTCTCCATTTCGAGAAGATCGGGCAACCTGATCATTACTCACAAGCGAAAGTGGTTGAGTGTTCACATGTGATAATTCGGTCGTGCTTAATGTGAGGTCAATGACGCAGTGGTAAGCACGGTTGCCTCATGAACAGCGTGTCGGTGGTTCAGACTGATAGAACTGAGGGAATGCGTACAGGGATCTCAGTTTCGCTTACTTCACAGTTGTTCGTTGACTCTTCCCATCATATACCAACTTAGAAAACACAAAATTAACTACAGAATGTTAGGTTGGATCCAGCACATGAAATTAAAAGTGATAGGTCGAAGGAAGCCAACTCTAACAATCGTTCAGCTGCTGTTAACAAGACGCTTTTTAGTGGATTTCATGTATTCCCCTCAATTTATTTCTAGTGCCGCATTGTGCCTTGACGATAAAGTATCTGTTTCTATATTCACCTTCCATATACATCGATTCAAGTGTACATGTGAAGCCAATTAAACCGTCTACATTGTCAGATTTTTACGTGGACGTACCCGTGGGCACCACCAAGCAATAGACTAACCAACTCAGCACTACAGTGTTGAGCAGTCATATGACGGTTTATGATATAGGTAGCATTCTTTCTGTGCATATATGTAGATATATACATACATATTTATAAATATGTATATGTATGTATGTATGAGACCTTTTCTGCTAACTTGGCATGGTGATCTGGCCCGTGTGCCGTTTTGATCTAGCGGTCTGTGTTCACTAGGGCTTCGATCCTTACAGGTCCAACCATGTCAGACTGACCAAAGGGGAGCAGCCAAACAGAAGGCAGAGGCGTTCGTTGAGGATGGTGCCAGTGTGTTGCTTTCGTTTAACTTGATGTTTGTTCTTACCTAGTATGATAGTGTGTTTGTGATTAGTTTCTACAAAAGTATGAGTATAGATATTATGTGAGCGCGTCGACTTTGCAGGTATGTGGCTGTCAAAGCTTGGCGTAGCTACTGCAACCTTCTTGTTGCTGTTGGTCGCTGGTATTGCGTTTGTGTGTGTGCGTGTGTGTGTCACCCCCTGACCTTTTCTGCTCCCTTGGCGTGGTGGTCAGGCGTTATTATTCCACACCGAAGAAGCAATCAAGCCTAGATGAGAAAACACTAGCCTACTTCACAAATCGATATCAAATCAATCAGTAAGTTTATAAGAAGCATCACTCTTTGACACGTTGTGTGCTGCTGCCAGTGAGCAAGTTGATTTCCCCGTGATGGGTTGAATTCATGTCTCAGCCTTATTGTCAAACATGGGTTATCGTTATTGTTAGATATTATATACATATATTCTACTAATATTAACTCAATAATTGCCT
>JTDE01000335.1:46209-114036 GCA_014338405.1 Paragonimus skrjabini miyazakii
CTGTTTTGTGCACACTAATTAATTGCAGAACGACCCAGTTAATAAAACTTGAACATGTACAAAGAAAAATGTCGAGTGAAACACTAAAACACTGAGGATGATTGAGCAGAAGCCTTAGAAGATAGACTGGAGGGTATAACGTTCAATTTGAAGAATTATTATTGCGCGAAAATTCCCAGTGTAGTCGTGAAAAATACTGTGTAGCGAACAAGCTCGTTTGCAGTGATTCATCATCAGGCTAAATGCATCACACTTATATCACAAATTTTACAGAGGAATCATTAAAGTGGTAAACTGGGAAGGGTGGTTATAGAAGTCAGTCAGTTCAATGTCACGCTGTAATCAAGTATCAACTTGAACCGTGAGACTTGACAGGCTAACGGAGTGTGGGGTTGGCCAAGCAGGTCCAAAGCCTGAACAAAACGTTTCCAGGCGCACAGGAGTGGGTTGTACAGGTGAATTCCATTAGCTTCATTTGTGAGGAGAATTCTACGCTTTCGACTGGGTGGCTTTAACTCGGTAGATTGGGCGAAATGCGTCCGTCACATTGACAGAACGACAAGACGGAGTATGAAGACACACGATTCAAGTGGGTACTTGATTGCAGCGTGACTTATTATTAGACTTCTTTGGGGAACAACAATGACATTACAGTGGTTCTCCAGGAGTCATTAGAATTGATTCCTGACATATGAGTAGAAACCAAGCCATAGTTGGCTTATTGTACAAGCTCAGTGGTTGTGTTAGATATTTGGTGTTTGCTATGTCTGCACTACGCCCTGAAGTGAGAACTCAAAGGAGTTAGGTGTAACTTTGTGTATCCTGCTGAGCCAGCATGAAAGTGAATTACACGCAACAATGAATAGAGTGTACAGTGAACGTGACCTTTGCACTGACCTCTGCAACCGGCAGGTGTAAAACGGGACGGTTCACGTGAGTGGGTAATTGTGTGCATGCACATCCTGACCTTTTCTTCTACCTTGGCGTGGTGGTCAGGCTTGTGTGCTGTTTTGATCCGGAGGGCTGTGCTGACTGCAACCTCGGTCGTTGCAGTTTCAACCGTATCAGATTGGCCAAAGGGGATCAGCCAGACAAAAAGCAGATGCGTCCGTTGCGATGTCTTCGTTGTGTTTGATGTCAGTGTGTTGTGTTTTGGTTCGGTTTGTTTTTTTCTTTTCTGGCTGATCGGATTCTCTGTATGTGTGACTGGTTTGTCTGTGCAGTATTATCTCTGTGAATGTGCAGAATGTCATGGGTTGTGACTGTGGAGCCTGTTCTGAATGGTTGATGCTGACGTATATGCGTGCGTGTGTGTCACCTGCTGGCTTGCGGTATAGGCTTTTGAGCCAAAGGCTTTTGCCGAGGGCCCTAATCGCTCTCCTCTCTAGGTCTGGGTGTCCTGGCAGTATCCGATGCCCTCACAAACGATGATGATACAACATAAACCAACTACCATGCTGCGTCGGCAGACGCGCAGAATAAATTGGGTCGCCCTATCTGCTGCACATGACAGGGTGGATAGGCGAACATATGCTACTGCCGGTCATTCACCCTAGTACTGTCCCCCCAACATGAAACCCGGAGCAGATAATACTCACTCAAGTTTCAATTACCCGAAGACCAACCTGAAACAGGCCCGGGGACGCAAGACGCTCTGTGTTGGAGCATGGAGTGTGCGCACGCTGCTGGATCGGTACAGCTTCAAAGGACGGCCAGAACAGCGCACCGCACTGGTCGCGATGGAACTGCATCGTTATGGAATCGACGTAGAAGTATTGATAAAAGTCAAGGTTGCAAACAGCTGTTTTCGGTAATTCTCATCAGGCATATACAATTGCAAGCGATTAATTGGACTTATATATAAAACAGGAATATGGTTATACGCAACGTTAATACAAAACTGTGGATGACTGTTGAGCGAGACAAGACTTGCAGACCAAGGTAAATTACGAGAAGCAGGTGCCAGGTACACCTTCTACTGGATAGGTTACCCGACAGACGGTGCTCGGGAGCATGGTGTCTGTTTCGCAGTCGCTGATCGTATCAACGCGTTGATGATAGGCGAACCGCACGGCATCAGCCCTCGAATGCTGTCTATGCGCCTGCGACTCGGTCGAGGTAAGTGTGTTACATTTGTTAGTATTTATGGTCCAACTGTGTGTCACACTGATGATACAAGGGACCAGTTCTATGATCAGCTGTTCGCCACAATCCGGTCGGTGCCTGTGACTGATCGACTGTTTATTCTGGGTGACTTGAACGCTCGAGTCGGGCGCGACTCGGTAGCTTGGCCGGGAGTCCTCGGACCCTACGGCATTGATTCAGTGAACGAAAACGGTGATCGTCGGCTCCGCCTGGGTGACGTGGACCCATCCTTGAAGCGATCATCACCATTTGCTTGATTACTTGATTGTGCGACAGCGCGACATTTGTGAAGTGCGTATCACGCGAATGATGCGCGGCGCTGAATGTAGCACCGATCATAGACTGGTCAGGATTAAATTATTTATCCATGTACGCATGTCTGTTTATTGTGGATCTTCTGGACAATGGTAAAAGTTGGATATCAAACAATTGAAAAACCATGAGACGAAGACTGCTTTTCAATGTGCAGTTACCGTCTGCACGACGTTCCTGTATCCACTATCCCTGAGGGTATATGGCAGTTCACCAAGAAACGGAACACGACGGCAACTACTGACACAATCGGTCTCAAACGCCAGGAACATCCGGACGGGTTCGCTGATAACAACGCGGTTATCGCCGAATTGGTACGAGAGAAAAGAATGCCGCGCTTGCTGCTCCCACGGTGGACCCAGGCAATGAAGCGAAGAAGGCGACGTTTTGGAGTATCCGTCGTCAACCGGCCGAGCATGTCCGCAGAATCAACGACAACTGGTGAATGAAACAGGGCGAGCGGATGCAGGGTTTCGCAGCTTGTCGACAACATAAGGAGTTATACGATTTGCTCAAAGCGATCTTCGGTCCATCTATCCAATCTACTTATGCACTGGTAGACGTGGATATCAACTGTTCATACACCCAACCAGAGGACATCATGAAGGTCTGGCGCAAACAATTGGTAGCCCACTAAATCGTCCTGCAACCACTGATTGGGTGACCGTGAACAGCCTGCCGCAACAGGCCATCAAACCTTCACTTGCTCTAACTTCGGATTTGCTGGAGTTGCAAAGAGCGATTAGTCAACTGTGCAACGAGAAGGCTGCAGGCAAAGATGGATTGCCAGGCGAAATCCTGAAGAATGGCGGGCCGGCGATGGAACGTGCACTGCTGCAGCTAATTTACTCCATCTGGGAGCAGGAGATGACGCAACAAGATTTCAAGGATGCTGTGATGATACCTTTGTTTTAAGGTAACAAGCTGTGCTCCGACATCTATCGGGACATCCGTCTGCTGAGCTGCGCAGGCAAGGTACCTGCCAAAATCTTTCTGAACCAACTGAATACGGATGTCTTGGAGGCCAATGTTCCTGAGGAGCAATGCGGATTCCGGGCGAATCGGAGTACGATCGACCTCGTGTTCGCTGCTCGACAGCTCCAAGAGAAGTGCCGGGAACGCAACCAGCCCCTGTATACCCTCTTCGTAGACTTCACCAAAGCCTTAGATTCCGTGACCCGCCAGGCGCTGTGGACGATAGTTGGTAAGTTTGGATGTCCAGGTAAATTCGTCAATTTGATTAGATTGTTTCATTTGGGCATGCGGGCGAAGGTGCAATCGTGTGAATCTACCTCTGATGATTTTGACATTGTCACTGGCGTGTCCTGGCTCCATCCCTATTTAGCTTATATCTGACTGCCATGCTAACAGTTGCTTTTCATGACTCTGAGGAGGAAGGTGTTAAGGTAGAGTACCGGACGGATGGGCGCCTGCTTAATATCAGATGTTTCGGCGATCCAACCTGGTTACATCCCTCAACGATATGCATGCTTCTGTTCGCAGATGACACCGAGCTGTTCGCATCCATTGAAGGCAAACTCCAGCGACTGACCAAGCCCTTTCGGCCACGGCATCCAAGTTTGGACTGGATATCAACACAGGTAAGACATTTTATTTCTTTCAGCCTTCTCCGGGCGGAGGTGTGTCTGTGCATCTTCACCTCAAATCCGTGTTAATGGAGATGTTGGCAGCAGCTGCACAAATTTCTGCTACTTAGGTAACAATCTGTCCACCGATCTGTCCATGTACCGCGATCTGATAGCTCGTGTGGCAAATGCTAGTACTACTTTCGGACGTCTTGAAGGACGTGTTTGGAAGAACCACAGTCTGAAGGTCGCCATTAAGCCCTTTGTCTACAGTTCATTAGTGATGTCTACACTGCTGTACGGCAGTGAAACGTGGATATTGTATCAGCGGAACCTGCGCTATCTGAGCCGCTTTCATTTACAATGTTTAAGACGCATCATGGGTATTCGGTGGTCGGACATGGTTCCGAACACTGAGGCACTGCGGCGAGCGGATATGAACGGGATGGAAGCCTTGCTGATGTTGAATCAGCTTCGTTGGTTGGGTCACGTCCGACGGATGGGTGACGACCGTTTTCCAAAACAATTTCTGTATGGACAACTGAGATCAGGTAAGCGTGATCCTGGTGGTCAAAAGTGGAAATACCAGGGTGCTGTGCAGGTAAATCTTTCACGTTGTAAAATTAATTCTAGATGTTGGGAAGACTTAGCGCTGAACCGGACTGCTTGGAGGAATACGATTCGAACGGACGTCCGCGAGTTCAACGAGCAGTTATTGCGCGGCCGGGAACGAAAGCGCGAGGTACGCAGAGGAAACATCGGTACCATAGGTCGTGGTGACATGACTATATGGCGGTTACACTACTCAACTATGTGCAAGCTTCTATTCGCAGATGACAACGAACTGTTCGCACACAATGAAGACAAACTCCAGCGACTGACCAAGCCCTCTCGACCGCGGCATCCAAGGTTAGATTGGATATCAACACAGCTATATTTCCTTTCTTTCATCCTTCTGCGGGCAGAATTGCCATTTTTGCACCTGCCCATGAAATTCGCAACCGTGGAGACGTCTTTGACAGCTGAGCAAACATCTGCCACTTGGGTAGCAGTCTGTTGACAGATTTGTTCGCCGACCACGAACTACGAGCTGATGTAGCGAACGTAAGTGCAGCCTTTTGTTGTCTTGAAAGATGTGTCTAGAAGAACCACAGCCCAAAGATGGCCACTAAGCTCTTTGTGTACTATACTGCTATATACTGCCTATACTGCTGCGCGGCAGCGGAGCGTGGACATTGTAACAGTGGAGCATGTGCTTCCTGAGCCGTTTCCACGTGCAATGTCTATAACGCATCCTGGGTATTCAGCCGTCAGACATGATTCCGAACACTGAATTACTGCGACGAGCGGATATGGGCGGGATCGAAGCCATACTGATACTCAGGTTCGTTAACAAGGTCACGTCTGTAGAATGGTCAATAATCGTATTCCAAAACAGCTGTTATAACGGCAACTGAAATCAGGTAAGCGAGATCCTGGTGGTCAAAACTTAAAATATCAGGTTGTTATCCAGCTAAGTATTTTGCATTGTAACATTGATTTTAGATGTTGAGAAGACGGTCTGGAAAAATGTGATCCGGACGGGAGTCCGCAAACTCAGCAAGCAATTATTTTGCGGCCGAGAACGGAAGCACGCGATACGCAAGGAAGTTATCGGTGCCATAGATCCTGGTGACATGACTATATGGCGTTGTGATGTGTGCGGCTGCGAATGCACTGACCACATGAGATTTGCTGGTCATCAACTTACTCGTAGTACATCGTCCAACAAGCGACAACGAGTTCGTTAGGCTCAAGTAGGTTACAACCGTTATATCAAGTTTTCTTGTTCGTGTCGACCAACGTCCACCGTCGGTTAGCAACTTACCTACTCCTCTTTTCAGAAACCTGGTTCTTTATAACCTTCTACCCATTCTTTTCTTCGACATTTTAATGTAGTATATGTTTAAGGTCTTACCACTGGGGTCTCTGTTTATCTTCCGAGGAATAGAGGTTTCAGTTTTGTGCTAGCCTATCAGTTAGTTAACCAACATCGATCGGTTGAACATAAAAACCTTACTCGCGCACCTCCTGGTTTCATTCCTCCGGGTTTGCACTGGATACGTCATACGTGAGTGGAACCACAAGTGGTGCAGCGTAAGCCACTTGTGATGGTCAAGTGCAAGTGTCCTTTTGCTTCGATCGTTTTGGCAAGCTAATCCGGAACGGATGCCGCCAACCACATGTATTCACATATATTTGTCTATACATATGTGTGTATGGGTATATATATTTATGTACATAATGAGAAAAGAACGGTAGGTCCCGTGAATATACTTCATGACGGATACAATTGGGCGTGCACGATTTCCCTGGCTGCTTTTGCAGTTTGGAGACAACTAGTCAGCACAGTGATCACTGCCGCCGTGGCAAGAAAGATAACAGGAAACAAGTTTCATTATTCGATGTTTCAGAACAAATATTAAAATCTTATAGACAAATGTGCAGAATTACAAGGGGTGTGCCTCTGTTGCTCAGGGTTAAAAAGCCAGTCTCATGGACGATACATCTCAACGAATGTAGACAGCTTACTATTGACTTGCCTCGACCTGAAATATGCATATTCACTAAGCCGCGTTCATATATCCTACGTTATAAACAGTAGAAACCGGAGTTAGAAAATACTAATCAACCTGCGGTTTATTTTTGCTACTCATAAAGCCAAATGTGGAGGATATCTAATCTGGATGGTTTACAATCTACGATACCACAGTTAGTACGTTTTCGTCAGACAAAATTCACTGAAACTGTGTTAGCCAGTTAGCGGTTATTGATACTTATCAGGTAAACCTGTGCAGTAAACCTCAGATCGGCTTCCCAAACAAAAAGCGAAACTCACTTTATTTCGTCCGAAACCACCTTAATGTAATCAAAGCAGAAAGACCACCCAACGGCAATCCGACAATCGTTTTTGTGTGTGCGATCATTGGAAATAGGCTTGAAAGCAACTGGGTATTAACCATTGGAGAATAACTGTCATTCATTCGTCTTATGTGTTTTCGTAACATTTCCCATATTATCTTGAAGTTGTTTTGGATCAGAAAGTCACTCCATCAGAATAAACGCGGATCCTGTTCTTTTTCAATATACTGACTGCCGGTTTAATGGAAAAAGCTAGTTGGTTAAATGAAACCTTCATTTAGTTGTCGATTTAATAGTGAGCAACCCAAACGGTTATTTGAAGATGCACCATTTTTCTTATAAAGAAGATTATGGAATGGAACTTACCTGGACTGTAATATTTTTATCCTCATCAGCATATCCAAATGCCCGGCTGAATATTGCTCGATCACATCTTTTACATCGTATGGTCTGAGTGCTTCACGAAATTTCCTGCGTGCAACAAAGAATCGCATTTTCCTTATTGCACGAACTGCAATCTTCTCGTGTTCCGTCAATTCGCGGTCGAGTAGAGCCACATTTTTCTGCTCTCCGATAAGACCATCTTCTACAGCATCTGTTAGATCACGAATGGTATTTCCTGTAGTTCTTGTAACAACAGATATCCGGGAACGAAAGCTGGACGGTTTCCTAAGTGACGGTTGCCTGTGTGTGCGCAGTTCAGGACCATATGTGTATTGCTCTTGTATGGTGTCGATTTTTTCTGGTCCTACACAGAATAAAGTATTCCATAAAACCTGAGTTTATATATCCCACAGTATGGTTAATTATGTGTGTACGTTCTCAATTTGTCGCACGTGACTTACTAAATTATAGGTGGTTTACTTAACGCTACCTTACTGTAACGTGGAGAGAAACAGTTAAAGTGACAAAGGAAACCAACAAACTTCAAATAGAACAGCCTCTTGTATCGACAAAATTTTTATCGGTGTGTTTTTACGTAATCACCAGTATCATTCACAAGTTTGGTAATGTCAAGTCAATGTGGAGCAAGTCATATTGCATCGGATGTACAAGTTGCCTAGAATATAGTCTGACTCATGAATCGTGAAATATGTGGACACACGTCTTATAAAAATGTTTTCCGCGTTATCACAATTTTGGTGTAGTACCTACCTAGTGTTTTATATTTGTATCATGAAAAATTTTCCACCTATCCACTTTTAATCTTATAATGAAATTGTGGCAAAAGGAACCTCGAAAAAACAACAAGAACATTTCGATTCGTTCTGCTCTAGAGATCACATACGGGACAGTTCCTTCTCACGAATACGACACAAAGTTTCGGCATTCTACTGGCAAACAGATCAAAAACAATCGGGCCATTTTTGTTCCATTAATTCCTTAATGTATATTGTGATTCTGGTTTACACACACACACACAGGTTAGTTTGCTTTGTATGTTGTCAAACGATTCTTGATGAGATCTTGCTCCAGACTTCAGACTGGTCAGAGTAGCACATGTATACCGTGGAGAAGAAACTATGTTTGCGATACGCATGCTTGCAGTCATTGCAACAGTTAGACTTGACGTTGCATTTTTTACATCAAGCATTAAGCGCCCCAATGTACAGGAACATGAGTTATAACTAGCATACATGTGTTAACAATGAGGCAAAAGAACGTTAGTAGTTATAAGTGCAGTCATAATTCAAGTTCATTCTGAGGTCGATTTATTAAAAACAAAGCCAAAATTACAATACTGAAAAAAGGCTGTATACGGTGGACGAATAAAAGTTATTTTGAGCACGTCATGCTTTTGGACAACAAAAGAAAGATTGATTAGGTACATTATATTCAGTGTTCATAATAATATTCGTGAAGCTTTTAAAGAAATTGATAAAATCAATTGATTTCTTAGCATAGATTCACAAATTGCAGATGACAGCCAGCTGGGAAAAACTGTTCGCTAGAAGAACCAGCAGGGACACCGGTTGTGTTCAACATTAACGAGAAAGATTACATCATAAGACTGATATTCTGAAAAAAAGTATCACACTTCAGCTTTGTCAGAATTACTTGGAAGAACTGTCAATCGTACTCATTCGAGTTACTATGAAAGAAATGCGCAGTTTTATTAGGTGATAACCATGCATTTGGCTTTAAGTATATTGTTTTTATTCGCAGAATCGATAGGTCATGATAGACTTTGAACATCGAGCTGCAAAGTATAAGTCCATTCGGATTAGCTCACCGATTCACGACAGCAGAAGTTTGTGTCTATAGTTACCTTGACATTACGATCTTTTATCGTTAGCACTACATTACACTCTGCGGAAAATTGGCAAGCAGCGTCTACCTAAACTCACCCTTGGGATCCATTAATTAAATTTAGTTGGATCTAAAATGGAAGGTCTTTCAGTCATGACGTTGACTTAATAATGGTTGACTGCACGTTACTGATAAAATTTGTCTCTTACTTGCAAGCGGTACATATGATAAATGTTTGAAAGATTATGGCTGCTGATGGCTGTTGATTCTTACTATGGCTTTTGATGCTATCCGCAGATTCCAAACAGGAAGGGCAGTTATAAGCGCAAAACTATTTATGTGTAGGGCTAAGAATCTACGGGGAGTTCTTCATGTTTGCAGCACAAGTAAATCCTTAAAATTCAAGCCGCTCATTTAGGTGGATATGCTCGCTTGACCCCAGTTAATCTGAATAATCCAACAATCACAAAAATGTCCGAAGTTAGCCTCGTGATAATTCAAACTGGATTTTTGTCTTATTACTGTCTATGCGTATTTTATGTACTCCGCTAATAAACATATCCAGACCCAGCCAATATACAAATTCATACAATATTTTTCAGACCATTTCTTCGTAGTAAGTGATCGAATGCCAGTTTATCATACCTACCCGACAGATGTAATGTGATATTTTGTCTGGTTTATACCTTAATGGTTAACACCATAAGTCGCCTACCTGAATGTGACAAAACCATAAGATTGCCACATTTAGGTTAATCGCTTCGTTCATCAAACGTGTGCGGTCATACTACGTAGGCCAATTGCGATTTGAAAAGAACATAAATGTGTACGTTTTTTGATAATCCGTCTGAAGTTCTGACTTACACTCGACTGAACATTTCTGTAGCTCAGGGGATCCACGAGGATTTCAAAATCTACAGCCTCAAGCCATAGTTGAAAAATATCTTTAACCGATAGTAAGACAAGTTCGGCTCACTTTTTAGCAATTCCTCAGTCAACAGAATTTCGGAGAGTTGTAATTGGTTCTCGAGTCACAGTACTGTACATGCATCAAAAATGTGTGCAACCTCCCTGTCACGAACGGCTCGAGACAAAATGATCTCTGTTGGGACACGCGTTACGGCGCTCACCGAAAGGTCAAACAAGTGCACCAGACAGAACATATGCATGGACCGAACAACAACCCTGGAACATGTCATGGATGACCAATACAGTCGTCGGTAAAGGCCGAAGCCAAGCTACTGAAGCCAAGGCAATGAAACCAGCTGTTGTGCTGATTTCATATATAGTGCCCTATTGACAATATACAAAGAACTTTTGTCGTGCCTCGTTGCTGAGTCTTTTGCAATCAGTCGGGATAGCTTGAGGTCGTATTAACCAGCGATACAACACCCCCCCCTTCCTTGATTTTAATTATTCGGATAGGTTCAAGTAGTTTACTGGGGGATTGTCAGTTGACATAACTAACTGTAAAAATTGTTGATGTAGACATCAGAAAAAAAGTTATCTTTAATGGAATTTTTTTTAAAAACTTGCCTTCACATTGTTTTAACCAAGTACGTAGTAGCGAAGTGTCGCCTGTAGCTGTTAACCTGCAAGTTAATTGAGAGGAGATATTATAGATCAGTATACACACCACAGAACGACCGAAACATCAACAGTTTTACTTCTTCCTCAGTATCAACCCTGATTTTCGTGAATCTGCCTCTATCCAATACATTTTCACTTATCAGTGTTCCTTATAGTTGTGCATCATATATTCCAATACACTTACGCCCGTAAGTGAAACAAAACCAATCAAACACAATACATTATATTGTCCACCTAAAACAATTTTACAGCTTACATACCACTTTAAAACTGAAAACTATTTTCAAGCGATAGTTTTATATCTGTAATTTTATGCCATGTTGGCAAAATTAAACAATTTTATTGTACGGTAAAACGTTACTTCAATTTGTGAGTTTAAGATTACCAGTTTATTATTGATACCCAAGTACAAGTTGGATGGCAATGTAACTTGAGCTTAACAATGGTTAAATTATTCGAGACCTGACTTCCAGTCAAGGTGAGGATACGCACTATGATTTGTCGTCGACAGAAACGAACCATTCATTAAAAGTGTTCTACCGAAACGCCCTAGATGGGAAATCCATCTGCAATCATATACGAGCAATCTCCACCCGATAAGGTTTGTTAAGGGTAAATTTGCATTTCGTACAGTTCATGAACCTGCTAACAGTTTTTGAAGCATGAGGAAACACCATCCGCTCTTAATTATTCACCTTGTGTCTAGACTGTTTGAATGTCACACTTAAAGTTGTTTCGCAGTTGGGTAGGATTTGATTGTGTCCACTATTCATTATTTGTAGTTTTGTTTACGACATAATCAAATCATCCAGTAAACAGCAGATCACACTAGATCATTCTCTCGATCCTCCTTCAGACAACTACCAGTACACTTGTGACTGAACTTGAGGAAAAATAGCCTGATAAGAAGAACTCACAAACTTGTTTACAACGATGTTTGTCATTTATTTGAAGTGGGATTGCGTTGAGCACAGTGGCATACTGGTATTCCCTCTCGCATCTAAAATAAGGTGTTTCGACTGACTATTTGAAAAACTTGATTCGTATGATCCGTGCATCATGGATTGAATGTATCAGCTCGTTCCTCATGAGTTTATGTCGACGTCTTAACTGTTCTGGTATGTACTTGAACACTATGTGACAAGTAAGAATTAAGTGTAAACATCCGCCTGCGTGGGCGCAGTTTCTACGACCTTATCTGTCTCTCGCTGTGTCAACGGTCCTTACAAACTAGTTGCCTACAAATGTGTTTTACTCCATTCTTTATATTGTTTAAATATTTGTATGTAACACCTTATTTGTTAAGCCTTCTTAGCTGTTGCGCTTCCTTTCATTCAGAGAGTGTAATTGATCAGTCAGTTTCTGTGGTTGGCCCGCAAACGAGTGAGCACCTACCACGACCCTAGAAGGGATTTGAGGAAGGGTTTTCAAATAGCTGTTCCCAGTGACCATCGGCAAAGTGGCAGACAGGTGTTTTGACTTAGTTGGGTTTCATCAGTACGACGCACGCTGGGGGAATTGAATTCACAACTCGTGAATAAACATGAATTGTAGTCTAAACATTTGCCAGCTACATCACGGTGTCTACTTGATTTAGTGGTCCAGAGGGTCTAGTACTTATATGACCCAACTAAGTCTAAACAGCCGCCCATCACGTTACTAACGGTCGACGGGAACAAATGCTTGCGGAAACTTACTTATCTGTTAACTATCCAATTACTGGATTCAGTTACGGTGCTCACAATGCACATACTGTGATCCACTATTTGTGGTTCAACAATCGCCGTCCACATAACTGATCGCCTCCAGTTTTGCATTTTTTTTAAAAATTTGCTGTACAAGTTGTATCCTACCCTAGCAAACAGTGGATTTTGTATGCGGAAAGATTAATGAAATTCTATGCTACTAGCTTAACCCCTGATAAAAAATGAACGTTCAAACCCTTTTATGAACAGATTTTGAAGTAATCTAACGGAATTTCTTATTCACTTGTTCATTCCGACCGATGTTTCAGAGAGTTCGCATTCTTCAACGGTTGCTTGCTCGTTGATAACAGATTTGTGTCCAAGAGGACTGCCATACTCGCTAGGCAAAATTCGTCGTGACTCTTCCTGATCAGGTCCGGAACAACCACTCAGCCCACTTGGTGTAGTTACTGAGATCTTTTCCGTGCGTCGTTTGAGAGTGGAAAATCTGCTAAACCGTGAAAATCCCCCACGTTCCGTCAGTGAATGTGATGTAGTCAGGCTGAAAAGATATCGAGAAAGATGACGGTAGGGTTACTCAATTTTAAAAAAATATACTGCTCTGGAAGAAAAAAATATGTACAATTTTGAAATTAACTACGCAAAGAAGATGAAACCAAACAAATGAAGGTCCCGTTATTTTTTGTCGGAAAAATAAGGGTTTATTACACACCGAAATAATTGATTCAGCAAATTAATTTATACGTTATGAAAAGTCACGTTCAATAAAATTACCTAGCCATAGACATTCACATGCGTGCCTCACATCGATATAGTCAACTGGGGTGTTCAGTCCAAATGAGAAACACACTGAACATGTGCATATGGTTAACAACCACATCATGTGTTTGCATGCGGATTCTGGTTCAGTAAGATGGCTGTTATGCTTCGAAATCGTCCTCATCACTGTCAACAGTTCTTTTTCTCTGCATACTCACACAAAACCAGTGTACCACTGGATTGTGTGCTGTTGACAGTTTTGGTCGACAGTTTGTCACAATGTTAATTCGACTAAACCGTTTTTGATGCGTCAGTTTGGGAGTGTATTTTCCAATCATCTACTACTCGACTTTCCCATGTCATTTGCTATTAACTGTTGCACGATGAATTTAACGTCATAAATACGTGGTCGATTGGCATTATTGCAGCACAATACAATGAGGATAAATCCCGGTTCAAGTTTTTGCTGTTGGTGTGTGTATCGCAAAAATAAGCTTGAAGAGGAGTAATAGCAAACAGTATTGATTGAACTGATAAAACGTTTTATAGGGTTTAACGAGTTCTTTCGATTAAATGAAATCTTAGAAGAAATTGAACTGTTGAACGTTTAAACTTCGGTTGAATTATAAACAGCACGCTAACATGCGAGAAATGCTCCGTCAACTGATCCGAAAGCAACGCCGGGAATTTAGAATTTCCACACTTAACTCCAAAGGCACATCCTACTCACTGCCAAAAAGAGTCTACCAAATGATTTCGGGGGTTTGTTGCCCAAGCTAAATCTCTTAATTAGTCTAAGTGTACTGTGAACACCAACGCATAAGGACGAAACATTACTTAATATCCTTTCCCAGAGCTGTCAAAAGGCTAACTGAGGTACATTGGTAGAAAATGTACCGTTATCTTTCTGGTCTGACCAGTTTTTGGTTAAATTCCGTTATGCTAATGTATTTGTTTTTCACCAGACTCTTCAAAATCTTGTTGGACAAAGGATGGTGTTTTACAGCGAGGGTCCAACTGCTCGACCCTAAGCTACGGGAAATTCGTTTTCGTTTCCGAAAGACGAGGTATCTAAATACACCCATGGATTACATAATGCTTTTCGAACGAAACATTAGTGAGTTACATGCACCCCGAGACATTTTAGTAAGATGAGCTGTTGCGGTACGAAGCAAGAGTGCGAAAAATCATTTATGCTGATCATAATGAAAACCATGCAAACCTATTCTTTTTATTTATCATAGGTTTTAAAGTTCAGCAGAACTCGTTGAAATTACGTCTTATACGAGTATATACACTGTATGTAGTATGACTTGAGATCCAGCTATCAATCCTTTAGACAGAAAATGTTAAGGATTTAGAATGGCTCATTTTTGAATGAGAATCGATTCAAAAATGAGTGAAAATGGTGGTTTTAATATCAGTTTGACTAACAATTCCAGTGTGTACAGAACCATTAATTTCCAGGTATCCAAAAATGATGCTGGAGTGCATGGTAAGACGATTTCGTGATTAATCCACCTATGGTCTACAGATATGATTACAGTAAATTGAACAGCGCGTTGTACAAGATTTGATAGCAGCTGTAGTGTGCCTGCTGTTGTATCTGGTGTTGTCAAGTACCTATGCTGTTTTCGCTCAGACAGACTGTGAAACGCTGGCTTAGTATAAATTATTAAATATTCGTAAAACTTGAACATTATATGCATAGTTCTCAATTGAATAACTGCTGTTTTTATTTGGTTATTTCATCTTTCACACAACAGCGTAATAATGTGTGTACTTTCAATCACCCTCTTACCATACTGGCTTACGAATCGGTCGTAGGTGTATTTTCCATGTTGCAACCGAGGCTGATTTCGGATCGGCTGCATAACAGCGCCATAAACACTGAATCAGTGTGGCTGCTGGAACACGCCTGCGAATCAGATGTTTCTCCCGTTGATGTTGCTGAACTTTGAGTGCAAAACCACTTCCGAGGATTCCCTGTGTCACGCATAACAACAAATGAAGTGAAATCCTCGTATCTTATTTACAAAACATCGAGATTTAGTGAACTCAATGAAGCAATTCTTATGGGTAATATGACATTTGACTTAACATATGGAATTCCACTGGGTTCACTGTTACGCGCCACAGTATTAGTCGTAACAATTCACAATCGTTCTATTTAGTTATTAAAGGGCTGAATGTTTTATTGCAACCTATTAATTTAGTGTCCGCTAATTGTATTTATCAATCAATATTACACAAAACACTGCGCACCGAAGTCGTTCACTTAGCGCTCCTTTAAACATTCACAATGAACCGAACGTCATCACTTTTCAAGTGGGTGCGATGTTTTAACCAAAACTAAGTTCAAGACTTTCATGCAACAGATTTATCTGTGTCTGATGACCAACTGAATATGTCATATTTGTTAGTTGCTTCTGGAAACTGCGTCAATCGGGTTAAATGAGTCAAACGTCGTTAGCTGGCTTATTACCTGAAAATCGTAATCTGATGAATTTCAACACACAAACACACGGAAACCACATCCAGCGGAAGATGTAAACTTTCGTTTTGAAACGTGATAGCATAGCCACAATGTAGCATTTTCAAACGTTCAACCTAAAATTTGTGACTATCGACAGAAAATTTAGTCATTCAACGGCGAGTGAGATTGGTTGTTGAACTTGCATAACACATGATTATTAGTTCACCTATGCCCCAAAAAGCACTTGCATTCTAGCCGTTATTTCGGTTTTATCCAAAAAGAGAGCTTGCTCATAACGTTGTGTTATTCTCAATTCATCCACTTATTTCATTCATTTAAACGCGACGCCCAAACTATTTGACTTCATTTGTACTCAATTTGGTATGGATATCTGACAAGTGATTAAGACACGGAATATTTCAAAATGTTTATCGTTTAGGTTTGTTATACTTCACTCACATATGAACAAAACATTTTTAAATTGTACGATACGCTGTTGCAGTTTGAAGAGGGTTCTTTGCTTAGCCAAAATGTGACACATTTACAGGCTATCGCGCACCGCCTACGTTTAAACCCTTTTAACTCTCATTATTGTACTCAGACACCCAAGAGTTTTCCCACAGTTTTTGATTTGATTGTTTCAGAGCATAGAAAAAATTTATAACAAACGATGCCTTTTTAGTGAAAGATAACTACAAGCATCACCCTCATACTTGAGTGACACGTTTTCCTTTTTCGGTCATATTGATGATGTACCATTTTTGTGCGACCACTGCCTATTTGCCTCTACGTCGTAATCATACTGTTATATATTTAGAAATGTTCCAGGCTGCGGCCCGAGGATAACATAACCCTTAACCAACTACGACACGGTATGCATTTTCTCACCGGTTGGCAGATGAATTGTAACTTTTGAACCAACAAGTCGCATATTCCTGCGCATATATAAAGAGCGGAACAATGGTTTACGCTGATAAAAGCATACACATTCTAAACCTGGCCACCTCCGGCGGATGTTACGCTACCCTTAAAAACTTGATCCGCCCACAGTATCGTGCACGGTTCACGCAATCCTTCCATAAGTTTGTTAGAACATGCACAATAGCTGCGAAAAGGTATGTTCTAGCTGAAAATGAATTTTCGTGAAAGCAGCATGCTACTCATTATCGGTTATTGTTCGATTTCTGAAAATTAACCAAGTTCATTAAGCCTACGTTCACCCTAACCCATGCAGCTTGTTGACTAATTGTCATGGGATAAAAAAGCCAGTTGTAAGGTAACGTTCAAGGTCCTCAACACACCATATGTTTGTTGCTGGAACCCTGTAATGGCCCGTTAGTATGTTATTTACGTATTTTCAAGCCTTGTATTCTGTCCCGAGAATTAACACTATAATATGATCGACTCATTCTGCAAATATGGATCAACATAACAATGGAGCGTGACATCTTTCGGTTTACTTTTAAAGCTTCCGCTATTTGGCAGTTTCAGATCTCACTTATCATTTAAGTTCCATTATTGATGTGTTACTGCGTTACTTACATTACCGATCGATGAACCTAATGATTGATCCATCTAGTCCAAACAAGTAACAATCAATTGCAACGAATGTATAGTGTGGGCTTACTCTACACGAAACCACTTGAAACAGAAAACAAATCCATATATTTATTGGTATGAGTTGAGAACACGGTGAATAACAATCACACGACAACGTATGTCAATAATTGATAATACCACACTTTATAAAACAAGACTGACCAAATTACATGGTTACATATACATAGAACGGGAGTAAGTCTGCCTTGCCTCAATCGATCGTACATCCAGAAAGTTTTCGATTAAGTTTTAATTTGTACCATTCTTGAGGGAATTTGGTATATGTTTGCAATGACAGTCGTCACTCTGTCTTGACCCCACAGATGTTATATATACAGAACAATTGGGTTTATTTTAGTCAACTGGTTTCCAATATAAATGAGCCCTTACACCAAACTTGATTAAAAATGAGACCTTCTTGATTTACTCCCATTTTACTTCATAGAGCCGGCGAGTCTTTAATAAATGCTCTATGAAACTGAACTTTGAAAAATAAACCGAAATGCACGAACTAACACACATCTTATCCAGGCTGATGAACTGATAAGGTCGTTTTCGTTACTAATCGGAATTGAGGTTGTAAATTGATATTTTGTTTCCCAAAAATTATATTCTTGAAATGAACTATTCGAGCTCCTTTGTTATATGAAAATCATCAGCCACTTTATTAGAAATAGTTTATCACAAATATGTTTACTCAAGACTTCAATATCAGTGCAGTGTCACATGAACCTTGGCTTGACTTATAAAAAGCATATATTTTATTCAAAAATTCGAGAAACGGAAGCTATTGGTTCAGAAAGATGATAGTGCGGCACAATAGTAAACTTACAGCAGGCAAAGCAAAGAAAGAAATACCAGCCAGGGAACAGAAAGCGGCGATAATTTTCCCCATCCAGGTTCGAGGTACTGTGTCCCCGTACCCGACAGTGCATAGAGTTACCTACATCGAAAAGTAGAGGGAAATAGATGGACAATGGAAAAGAAGTTGGAGATAGAAATGTGGTTTGCTGTTTAGCTGAAACCAGATTATGATGCGCCCTTTGAAGATCCTCTAGCTTGAAAGGCAGAAAGAGAAAGCTGCTCCATGGAAAAACTTTTTTTTTGAAAGTTAGATCCGTACTCATCGGTAAAAGTCAAACGCAGATATTTGAACATCATCGTTTTTTCACCATCGCAAGCTGAATTGATGATCAAGAATCAGCAGTTTTCCACTAGACTGGGAAGAGCAACAACTGTACCAACCATATTTTCTAACAAGAAAGTTTGGTCAATGGTAGACATACGCGGTCTGTACGCCGCGTTGGCTGATCGTTTACGCTTCAAGAAGCTATGGTATAACAATTTTCTGTTGCAATAAACCGTTTCACAAGAAGGAAACAAACATTACCTTCTTATTAGTCCAATTTATTCGATCACTTAATGGAAACAGTGTAAGTTTCTCCACACTGATATTTTGTGGGCACTTTTGTGGTATTTCCAGGAAAGTGCCAGAAGCTCCAGGCTCCGTTGAACTCTAAAAAGCTTATATTTTACATCTATGCAACACTAGACGTATGAAATTCACTGGTTTTCTTGCGACATTAACTGAAAATACAGTTGTATGTTGACGGTTAGCTTCAATGGTGAGCGAACATTTCTAAATAAGGATCGAAACTTTCTACGATCATAATGATCATCACCTTTAATTCAGTTTGTTTATAATTCTAACGGTCAAACGAGTGAGGACATTTCATTCATTTAAACGTAGTTACACGTGTAATGTTTACTTGTTGAATAAACGTCAGCTGACGACGCCATAGCACATGTAAAAGTGTATCGTTACATGAATGTGGAAATTCCTGTTCCACTTTTCTATTCTGGTGAATTGGATAACGAACATATTTGATCAGAAAGTCAAAACAACTTGTAGTATGGAAATCCCTTTAGGGAGTAAAATCCAGCCCTCTGCATGACGTGGACTGTTATGAGATCGAAGAAACTTTCACATCCATAAGTAATTAATGGGCAATTTTAAGAGTAAACATCACACAATCTGTTTCTCACTCATATTAACCACGAAGTGACTGCGCGGATACTATGGTTATAAACAGTATCGGAAATTTCAAGAAATGATCTCGTTCATTCTCAAATACCAAGACGATAAGATCCAATTTCGTTACTGTTCAATTGTAATCCTATATAATGTTTTCATTGCAAATTATGCTAACCGATTCAAGAAAATGTAACACATTCTGGCTTTGATATTGAAATCATTCTTTGAAGTATTCAAACGAGGATTTGCGTAAGCTGTTAACGGCACGTACTACCAGGTAATTGTACTGATTAGGTTGAACAAAACTACGCGCAAACTAACTCCACCTTTGAAAGAACCACTGCTTCTAAACGCCATCTCAGGTTGTGTATGCCAATTTCAGTGCATGCTTCAGGCCACCTAGTTAGACAGAAAAGGGAACCATTCACGTAACTGTATTCCAACGCTGATCGAACCCCCAGTCGACTACTGAAAAACCAGGAAGAAGGTTTCCAAGGCGTAGTCTCCATAATCAGCCGGTGAAAGATAACTGTATTATGTGTTTGGCGTGATAAGTTCAGGAATTCATGAAAATTCACACATTACGTATGAAGTAATAGACAGATTTGAATTGCAACCTAAGACCACTGTTCTGGTTCTTCGTGTGTACCTTCGAATCAACGATCAGTTTTGGCTGTTCCTTCACATAATCGTGTCTGTATTACCCGCAGTCAACTGGATTTAACAACGTATTCTTCCGTTGATAAGTGGATTGAGAATAACATAACGTTGTGCGCAAGTTGTAATACTCTACGTTTCAGTCACCTCGAGTGGTCTTCCTCAACAGTGTTGTAATCGACGCCGAAATTGTTTGACTTCACTTGTACTAAATTTGGTGCAGATATCTTACAACTGATAAGGATTGTTCCATTGTTTACAATACTTCAAGAATGAAATCTTCTAAAGTAACTTAAAGAGATGAGTTTACTTTTGCGATCATGAACATACTTTTCGTATCACCGATCATCACAAGATTTTCAAAAGGTGTATGATGCTTAACTATATGTCCGTATTTTATCTAAAAAAGAGAATACTGCTTTGTGTTAATGATTCTTTGCATTTATTTTCCTGCTCTTAAAGATGCTTAAAATAACCTCCTTCATAAGGTTCCAAAAACTGGAATACTACTTAACAATAAAAGTCTATATATCCAGAACACCAAGTGTCATATTTTGGTGTCAACACTACATCGGTACACTTCATTCGGCATCCAAATTGGCATGTCTTTTGTATCTTGCTCACTGTTGCTCATTAACTCTCGAAACATTGAACTGCATGTTTTCGCTGGACCGTTTAATTGTCTTCAGCACAGTACTTCATGAATACACTTTTATCTTTTTTCTCCTACACTGGTACAAAACAACTTCGATGCTTAACATGGGAATCGAACACTAGTCTTTTCAATGTGTAGTTATACGCAATAAACTTTAATTGATTCAGAATGCATATTAAATCACTCATAATTTGAGTAGAACGCGTAAAACGTTTGTAACGCACATTTAACTTCCTAAACCCTACAATTGTCTGTCCTTATCTATACGATGCTACAACTTGCATGTTTTACATTTGCAACTGATGAGAGTAAATGAAATGTTAACATATCGCAATATATGTCTTCTTTCTGCTCTAATGAATTTTTAGAGTGCATCATCTGTATAGCTCAAATGCACTCAGTTCACAGATTTTTCTGCTAGGTCTATCATTATCCTCTGGAATTTTGTCCGACAATCCACTGGGATCTGGTAAGTACTTTACGACTCTCACGTGATGTTTATTGAATAGTGTACATTCTACATTTATGGGAGCTGAAAGTGTGCAACTTATTTTAAAAGGCGATAGCTTTTTTCATCAATCCCACAAAAGTTGGCTACAGATTTTATGCACACTTACCTAATTCGATATATCCTCACCCGCGTTCGTGTAAAGATTTGGGGGCAATTGCGAGAAGTATGAAATTTCAGTCTACTATTATCGGTTTCTGGCGTTCGGTTTCACTCTGGGACAGATAACCAAACGTTTGTGTGTCTGAAAATTAGTTGTAAGCAACGTTTGACGCAGCCCCTAAAATACACTAACTCTTGTTCATTAGCGTATCAAAATAAAGTATCGGAGGTTCGCCTAAATAATGAGAACGTACAAAATACGACATACATCTGTATAGCTCGATTATTACATTGAAAAATGAGGCAGGCACTTAAAACGTTCTAATGTCTTGATATCACTTTCCCTTCATAGGTTGGACAAACGAAGTTGCAATCATTATTGCTCAGAACATTTAAAGTAGTTGTGTCTTTTCAGGTGGCCACGGTAATGATCTCATTTAATACGAGCGCAACATCCTTCTGATGAAAGGAATGATGGCAGGACAATCAGTTGCTACCTCGTCATTAACCGTACTCAGAAATGTAGATACACGTAGACCATTTAACCATGAATTCCATCTAATTGTATAATCAATGAATGTTCGTTTCTCTGGGGATCGAGCGCAACAAAACATTGTGGTGTTCTGTTAATTAGTAAGTCAAATCAACTGTGCAATACAGGATTCCCACATAACCTTGAGTTTCTTAATGATTGAAGGTTAACTGGTTTGACTAATTACGGGCTGAGAGGGCGTGTGGAAAGCTGAAAAACTTCAAGTCGTGGTGATTAGGATTAGCAGTGCACTTCACGGTGCGGAAGTGAAAGAGTTGGCAGGATATAAATCTCAGATAACTAGTCTGGATTTGGAAATTGAATGGAAGATGAATGACACGAAACCAAACTACGCCCTATTTCGTATGGTCACTAACATTTGTATTATAAACGAATGGTTGACGGTAAGGTCTGAAATTCACCTGCGAGACACAAACGAGCCATCTCCTTAAAGTTACATATGGAAACAACGTAAGGCTCGGGGCGCATAAATCATGTTACTGACTTAAAGTGTCAACGCAATCTGTTCTCTTGTTAACGTTCGATGAATCTGGAATGTAGCAAAACAACTTTGCAGGCAATTTGCAATAAATCCAAAATGTCATGTGTAGACTATCTTATGTGCCGGGAGAGATCACCCACATGCATAACTACTCACAACGTATGAGCACAAATACTGTTATTCCGTGTGTAAAACACTGAAATAGCACATGCTATTAATGTACTTCAGAAGTGTCGGAAACATCACTTGTGCGTAGCAGTGCGATAAAATAAGCACTTCTAGTCTAAACAATTCACGAAAGCTTATCACACAAAGTATAACAGAAATCGATCTCCTGTACTCGACAATCGCAAGCAGATAACACAAGAAACAGGAATCGTAAACTCAGTTGGCGGAACTGAAATGTTTAACCAAACATTTTCACGCCTCAAACACTGATTAATTTGACAATTTTGTATAGAGCATTTTAAATGTTTTTTTTATCGCACGTAAAATACTATTATCATGTACGAAATGGAACTTTTTTCAGGTTGGTTTTAGTTTTTCACTTTTTGCGTAAAAAACTAGTGAATTAACTGGATTTGAATTGTAGGTTTGCTAAATCACCACTCATTATCTCCGTTAGCATTCAAACAGTTGCAGAGACACACAAACACAAGTAACTTGGTTGTCCTAGGACTTTCAAAAGTCTAAACCGAATCACACTTCTCGTCAACCGATAAGGGATTTTGATTTGTCAACAAATGTCATTCAGCAGATGTTCGTAAGTCTTCCGAAATTTCATCCGTCGAAAACTGTGTTATGTTGATTGAACTGGTTGTAGTTTGAGTCGAAATAACGATGAATTCCAAAGAAGCATGAAACTGTGTGTTTATAGTGAGTTAATAAGATATCCAATCATAACCATTGCTTATAAACATTCTTTAAAAATTTGTCATTAGCAATGTATTTACTAACAATTTCGTTCACCAAATGAAGTAATTCAAGCGGAAAACAAATTAACTGTTACAAATAATATTTTTCCAAGATATTTTAGGTAGCACACAGTGTGAATGCTTGAATGGTTGACTGATCAAATAAAGTCTATCACCTACCGATCTTTCTGTCAAACTTAAGGCGTTTCAGACAGTTTTATTCCTTAACGACAATCATTCAGCGGTTGCTGATCGATTCTATCCAGTACAAACCAATATACATATGCAAGTATAAAACAATAGGATGTGCACTGCATTTTGGCTTTGTGCTATGACTACGGTAATTTTGGTGAACACGCTAAGCTTAATGCTCTGGTGCGTCTATATAGAATGCTGTCACATGTGTGTTCTGACGCCCAAAAATCATCAAATGCCCTAAACAGTTACGTCATTGATTGGGTGACCCGGTGAAGTGAAGTTTAGAAAACAATCAACCAGGAGAGATCTATCGCTTCAAAACTAGAAAAAGTGACTATTTTACGTCTTTTAAATCTGCCAAACAAGATGACTGTGGGGGTTAGAAAGCAGAATGGGCTAAATTACAATAGAAAGATCTACCGTTTTGTAAAGCCGACAAAAGAAGTGTTTCTATTCAAACGAAAAAACCGACACCCTTAAGGATAATTTTGGGTGTGAAACAATTTCAAAGTATTTGTTGACATAAGTGGTGATGAGGTTAACGGAAGCAAATTCCAAAGTGTTGACGTTTTTACACTTGTATCCATAATATTGATCATTCTTCTTTGAGGTGACTTGTGTATTTTGTAAATAGGATAGACAAACGATGAACAACTCATAGAAAAGTGGATGTAAGTGTTGTTGTACCTGACTAACTGTAGTGGACTAAGTAAACCTTAAAACTTCGTCGAAAACCAAAATGCAGTTGACAAACTGTGCTCACCACAATGGGCAGTTTATTATGAATTCATTTGATTCGAACGTTTAGTAACAATGAAGTGATGGAGCTGAAAACAAAAATATCCATTGGTTTTGATGGTGAAAATAAAGCGTAGTGGCAAAACGGGAGTAAAATGCGAAGATGGAAACAATGTGCAGATTCAAAACCCGGTCTCCTTTAGCACTCAAATGCCAGCCTGCAATACACTCAATCAAAAGCCTTAAGCTAAACAAAAAATACTTATGTATGTTGGTTCATTGTGGCACTTAAAGGATGCACTGTGAGCAAATAGTGATTTCAAACGGTTTTCCTTACCGTTACAAGCATACACAACTTAGGATATATGGTTTACAATTAAATTATTCCAATGAGAAAGTTGATAATTATAACAAGATGGAGTATGCTCAATGAACAAATGGATAAAACAAAATGTTCTGTTTAAGTTTTCAAATTATTTAACTAATAACAAAGCTATTGGAGCTCTCTTGGACTAACTGCTAGCTGAGAGCAATTTTGAATCTTTCTCCTTCCCTGAGAGTTGAGTCCTTCTTTGGTTAATAGATAAAGTGAAATGTTATATGTTTGGTTGTGCAATTGGAGATCAGACTAGAGAGGTATCTGACTCATGGAACATTTTAGGCAGCTCTTAATGGAAAGAGAGTGCTACTCTCTGAAGCTAATATGTACCGATTTGAACCAGAGTAGCAACAATGTTCCAAGTTAATACGGGCGATACAGTGTAACGTTTCAAAGCCCGACCAGATCATTTGAAGTGATCATGTATTGAATTGTGTTCATCTGACCTCTAGTGTATTAACAAACCCGCAAAATTAATGATGATTCAATGAGATTAACTTCCTCTTTGATTTCAAGTTATGTCAAGCAGTATCTGTGATCAGGTGTATAGATGATAATCATGAGCAACAGATCGGTTACCTATGTAATGTCAGCTAACGACGCATCCCCAGAAACAAAATTACGAGTTATCTCGCCATTCGTTCCTCGTATCAAGTTTTAGCTAAACATCTTCCATTTAACAAGTGCTGGTTCTCCATCATTTTTCTACATTTTCACCTAGTAACTAGGCCACACTCGAGAAGTTACTCACCGATCTTGAGGTCAATCACCACTCCGAGACGCAGGTCGCAACTTCTGTGTTGCACTAACTGTACACGATCAGACAGGCTGACCGAGCCCCCTGATACCCAGACATATTTGGGTCTACATCCAATAAAAGCACATAACTATCTTACTCTTGACATACTCTGCCATACAGTTCAGATGTAGTTATATGTTTGTAGAAGCGAAGATTTGCATAACCTCAGATGTCAAAGAGAAGCAGGTGTCTTTTTTCAGTTGTCGATACCAGTATTTATCTGGATATGCTGCCGTATAAAAAGGGTATCTTAAAGATAACCATACAGATTTATTTAACTTATATAATACAGCTATTATTAACTGGAAGTCGATAAATCACATTATTGGTTAAGGTGATGGTGCCATGGAAAGAAGGTGGCAACAGGTTCGTCATGTGTTACCATCCGCACAGCTGTCCTACCTCTCTTTTCGTGTAGTAGGTTGCGTCGATCCGGCAAATCCAAATACATTCACCATATCTTCAGAGGTGTATGAGAGAGAATATTGCAAACAGGCAACGGAAGTGACCACTAGGGGGATGTTAGACGATTATTTCTACGTTAGCCCTATTGACTGCGATATTGGTCGTGTACAAAAATGTCCCACCAATCCTTCTGATAGTTGCTCGTAGATCATATATCCAATTCTCTGGGGGTGCGTGATGCTAAAATTACCAAACACGGTCGGTTTAATTGCTCTTGTTGGAAACCATTGAAATCAACTGTGGAGAAAACTTTTGTGAAAAATGTCAAATTTTTCTAGTGTTACAAGCGCGATTGCCATAATACGTATACTGCGTCAACATGATTAGTTTTCCAGTAGTTTTATGGGAGGAAGTTTCAGGAAAAGCCTGTCATTCGTGTTATCCGAGACCATACTTCACTCTTTGGGAATGACTGTTGCTTTCGAACTAGGCTGTGTGAGGCAGTCGTTCATTGGGACAGGAAGTTTGTTCGTTTCTTCACGTGACGGGTGTTCTATGGTAACTATTTTGTCTTCATTGTACATGCTTTAACTGTTCTCACTCCGTAATCCATGAAATCAGTTACATTCCTTAGTTTAGCTGAAGAAAACAACTTAGTAAATTCTTTCAGTACGCATTTTGAAGTATTCTGTGTTATGTTTTTACATGGTTTCTGCCATCTTTTTATTCCACTGAAACATCCAGTAAAAACTTATCTAATTCAAAAGTGACTCTTGTTGATTGATGAAGAATGTGACGTTTTTGTTTGCTGAAAATCAATTGTCCAGACTGATTTGATCCGTGGACACGCTGTTTAATTATGATGGAGAGGATGTTTCGTTGTTGTTAATCATATCTTTACGGTGTTGTTCTATCAATGTTCCTGCCTATGAGAAATGATGTAGTGTCAGAAGGTTTAAGTGCAGTTAATTATTTCATTATTTCAAATGTATTCAAGGACTGGTATTATTGTAATAGCATTTTGTTTGACCACATATATTCCCTTCCGCTTCCTTTCAGGTCCTCGAACAGGCGGGCTAGCTGCGTCCATGCATGGGGCCTGAGGAAGGTGACCAACCAGAGTCCGAGGTCAGCGGTCAGTGAGCATGGGGTCACTTTTGTTTTGTGGGTTGTATCCGCATTGTGAGGTCCCCAACATACATGGACAAAGACACGGTGTGAACTGAATCTCCTTCGGTATCTCTGTTGTGTTAATACACGTTTCTCGTTGACTTGTGACCTTTCATTTTTTATGTGAGGCAGACCTTATTGTGCATCGATTACTAACGTTACACATTCTGTATGCTGTCGCCCGTGATGGACTCACTTGAATATTACAGTATCACTGGCAATTTTATATACATTACTTTGGAACCTAAACGTACAGGACAAAAGACCGTTTCCACTGTTACGGATATCGTGAAGTTCAGTCGGTTCGAACTTTTTTCAAACTAATCACTTTTTAGAAATAAACATTATTATTTCGAGTGTTCTCACCCTCATTCGAAACACTCAACTGCATACTGCTCCCAACCTGGTTGAGCATGCTGACAAATGCAGTTGTCTTAGAGCATTGTTTTGATACTGGTCATGAGAATGGCCTCAAGGTCGCCTATATTTAATATATAAGTAGAATAAAATCCTCTTTATGCGTTTGCTTAACCGCTTGCGCTTAACAACCTGGGTTTCTATTTTGATGATAAGAGGCTGGTATATTAATTGCCAAATTTGTTGAGACAGTGAATGCCAAAAATTAGTCTTAACAAAACCGGTACCCACGTTTCCATGTGATTGACACATTGTTGGTATTAAGACTATCTTTTCAAGGCGTGTTAGTATGACTTATAATACATAACAATATCATGTTCGAACCAACTGGAACAACTAAAATCACATTTACTCCACAGAATTGATTGAATAAACGGGGTTATTTCATGCATATTCAACAACACGTGTAGTTGTGTACTGAACTAACATACATAACGCAGTAAAACTGCCTGCTCTGGACTCGGTATCTTCGATGGTTATTCAATGAAACTCAAACAAATATATTGTCCATGTTGAAAACAATTTTCTCAGTATTTCTCAGTATTTTTCCCAAGGTGCCAATTTTCATCGGCCTAATGGAGCTCCTGGGAGAAAGTAGAATCATGGTGAGTCCAGTTCCAGGTCCATACATGAACACAGTTTAGGACCTCATTTGGTTTGATTTTTTTCAAGTGGTTCCACGTAATGGACTGAAATCTGAAATGAAGGTAACTGACCGGTTCATTTGCAGACAGCCCCGACTGTTTCGTGCTAATGTTGTTACTATTACCTCGATGGTCACATATGGACGACTGCCATTACTGTTATTATTCTATATCATAGCTTGTGAGGTAGTGGTAGGCTCCGAACGTCAGTTGAACTACACTCATTCCACCCACGTATAGTCTACATGCATGCGGTACGTCAGCCTCATGGTATTCACCCAGTACAGTTTATAATGTTTACTTGAGCAGTCTGGTGCACAGGAAAATTTTTCATGAACCAGCTGAGTACTACATATGAAGCAGTACTGAACATTGAGTAGTTAAATTCATTTACCAACAGTAGTACCATGAGCATCTTAAAAAAACATTTCAAAATATGTGGCAACAACCACGCAATATCCAAAGTAGGAAGCCTTGTTTACGAATGAAGTCAAACAGTTTGAGCGTCATGTTTAACATGTTATTGATAAATGGATTGAGAATAACACAACGTTATGAGCAAGTTGTAATACTCTACGTTTCAACCACCTCGGGTGGCCTTCCTCAGGAGTGTTGTAATCGAAATCACACCCGAGGTGGTTGAAACGTAGAGTATTACAACTTGCTCATAACGTTGTGTTATTCTCAATCCATTTATCAAGCCTTGTTTACTTTTATTCAAAATAATCTCAGATGCCTCTTGCATATTTGCGACGGGTGGTCTTGATTGTCCACCTTCTTAAAGAAATCACTTCAAAAGTAGAACAACTGTCATTATCTCTGACGGTCTTTTAGAAGAGAATGATTTATCCGAACTTGATTTTTCTTGTTGCGACCTGTCCAGAAATAAGTTCCCAACATAATCGCGCTGCGATTTCTATATCGAATGCTGTGACTGACTCGTTTTTCAAGGCTCTTGTTGGGGGTTAGAGGCAACAATCCCCGAATTGGTTCACTTCATTCTAAACCAAATAGGTTCTGTTTGTGGGTACAAAAAATGGATATTCCCTTGTAGTGACATTCAAACGCAGAAATCCTATGGTACTAGTCGCTTTGTTAGGTTAAACGGGTCAGTCCGCCAAACAAAACGTTTACGTAGCCTGTAGTCAATAATTATCGCCAACGGAATACGCATGGTTTTGAATCCAGAACATAGATTTTTTTTATAAACTTCGTAAATCAACGTATAAAAACCTCCACGAGGCAAACTCGTGTTTTCCACTTGAAATAGCTGTGTGCATTAAATCATGCTAATAACCTTACCAAGTTCTTCAACTTGGCCTACATACTCGGGATAAGTTACATCTATCAAGGTTGATCCTATATTACCGGTCTGTACATAAGGACTTGACAAGCTAATTAATCAAACCATGATAGTTAGTTAACCCCTAGAAGGTAAAAGTGAACTGGTAGTAAAGTTGTGTTTTTTACGTGGATAACCAGGGAATATTTCCTCACCCAAGATATGCAATAAATACGTAAATACAACTTATGAAGTTCAAAAGCGGACAAATTAGATGAGTGCTTCAACAATTCTGACAGAAGTAACTAGATACCGAACCGAGAATCGTGTGATTTGTTACAAGGTTTGTACAAGAGGTCAAATGTTATCAAACATATGCCGCTTTAAAACAGTTACAGTGGCCAACGATTCCATTCGGGTTTACCTGTGGTGTTTGTAGTCTGCTTGCATCATTTTGAAATTGGCTCTGCAAGGTATTAGCCTTCCGTAACCAGGACAATTTGAATGACGTTTAAATGGAATCGTTTGAAGTGATTCCTCCAGTGTGTTCGTAGTAACCATGCCACAACACAAGCAGTGCAAACAGCTCAATATCATCCCATGCCGAAACGTTTGAAGGTACGTTGTAGCCCTGGGTTGAACTGCGAGAAAACAGGCTGATCTCTTCCGTGTAAAGTTTATAGTTCAGTGTGTTGCTTTTACATCGCTGGTTTCTGTTTTCAAGTCGGGTTTCATGATTTTAGCCAAACTTGATTATCTAATCACATCGTGCATAATAAAGGCACACACTCTACGTTTTGACTCTCCGTTCAAAGAACCAAAACATGTGGGCCATACAAAAAGCACAAGGTCAGTTTATGTGTTCTAGCACTCCGCAACGTTGCTTGGTCTTGCACAATGTTAACAACAAGTGGCCGCGTATCCGGACAAACCAAGTGGTCTGCTGGTGTGTGTCAAACTAGGGACTAGGCTTGAAGTTACTGATGGAATCTAACCTTATCTGGTAATCACCAGATGGAAATGACAAAAAATAGCTGCAACATAGAAATCACAACATCGACTATACTACAACTGGTTGAAAAACAATCAACATAGAATAGCAAATGCACTGAAACTTGTAGTTACGATCTATCATCAGTAAGTCGGTTTTGAAAATTATTCATTCAGTTGTCGCCACGATACTGGCTCAAAGGTCACATGAGGACAATAGGTGTTGAGTGTTATATCGGAGTGTAACGGATTAATAACTTTGATTCCAAGTATTCTAAAATGTTCCGATAGGTTTGAATCAATCAACCCTGATCTGTCACAATGAAACACCTCTTGTCTACAAAATGTGTAACCAATTATAACAAATATTTAGATCAGTGGTTAATCCAGTAAGGCAGACTATGTTCAAAAGAATACAAATCCAAACCGTTTTGTGTAAAGATCTGTAAGTTGCGCAATGTATGATGACAACCATTCAAATCATTTAGGTCGCGCTGATGGGTGTTTCAATTCCGGTGTTTTGACCATGGTGGCTAATCCTTGTCAACAGCATTTTGCAATCAAATGATCGTACGCATAGAATATGCCACTAGGAGTCGTTCGTGTCTACTCTGTCAGTTCCAGGATGACTATTTGTCATTTAATCATCAGTCTTTGTAAACTCAACAATGTATGTGTTTCTTACGTTTGTTAGCTCGGTTACTGATTGTAAGTATTCTAACATTTTGACTGGCAATATTGAAAATGTATACTCATAAATGATGTTTTCTAACCTAACGCGAAAATGCGAACAGGCACACCAAAGAAATATTGCGACTATTTTACTTCAAAATATACGACAGTTTTGGTTAGATTAACACTTGGGTAGTTTGTTATTGGTTTGTGCGTAATTATTCTGTTTAGGTGCATTGGGATGAAAATGTGTACCGGCAGTTTACAGTGTCCACGGTCAATTGAAAATAGAAGTCTCAGGTTAAAGGTTACGGTAGATGAGCATGCGGAAATGCCATTTGTAGTGAACGGTTGCGAAACTAAAACGTTTGACTGTCTTGGGTGATTAAAACCCTTTGTCGTGGTTGTTCAAGCATAGTCTACTCATTTCCTTTTGCGATCGATGAGGCAAGGCAACTCAGATCTCGTTCATTCTCAGCTGTAGTAAACATGTACTAAGAACAGCTGATTTTTAACAAAATATATGATCTAATTTGATTCGACTTGCATTATTCTCATTAATAAACTGTCACGCTTTTCGGTGCTCACCGGTGGAAGGGCAAAAAACGAGATTACAGCGAGACAGGAACATCCGGCAATGAATTTGCCTAATCCCGACTGGGGCACACTATCGCCATAGCCAACTGTGCACAAAGTGATCTGTATACCGAGAGAAACGAGCACACATACACATATATATATTATTAACATGCATCAGTATGTTAAACTCAGCAGGTGAGTAATGAAACAAGTTCATTATTTAAGTTTCACGAAGATAAGCTAGAGTTTCTTCAAATATAATTATATATATAATAATAATTATATATATAATTATATATACAAATATAATTATAGTGAGTATAGTATAATTATAGTATTTAAAGCACCGTGGAATGTTGGAGTTAAGAGTGAAGGTCCAACTTCATCACACGCGTCTCTGAAGAGCTGTGCAGAAAGCCAGAGTTCTAACCTACTACACACTCTAGTTGTTTATGTACATATGGTGTTCACATACGTTGATCTGACAATGCACAAAGTTATCGTTTAACAACCTCGTTAGTTTCCAGGACGTAAATGTACATACGGACCCGAAGGGGATACATTATTGCTGTTGAATGCTTTAATTAATTCAAACACTTGTTGTACTGATACTACATGTCAGCTCAGCCATTAACGATGTTGGTATACTGAGTAGAATAAGTGAATGAAGCAAGATGAGTCGTGTTCTCGAAGGTGCCGTAAGTGATGGGTTTCGGGTAATAAAAGTGAGTGAAAACAAACTTCAGCAAATCACTTCGTTCATCCTAAGTGAGCGAATGTTCAGTTAACACGCCAACTTAAAGATATAACAAGTCCAGAACAATAGCAGTAGATTTCATATACAAGTTTATTCTGATTACTACTGTTCCGTAATTTTGACCCGGACAAATTCGTGTTCTTGATGAGTGCAAGTTTTGCACTTCTGTTATGCGTGAGTATGTTAATATTGCTATAAACATATTGTCGTATCCTCTTCAATAACTGGACTACTCACTGACAGACCAACAAAGAAATACAGACTCAGCAAGTTGGTAATCACCAATATCTTAAATCACTTACACTCAAACAAAAAAGCTTAGATTATCAAAAGAAGCTCGTGAAGTCGGACGAAAAGCAATAGATCAGACCAACTTAATCTTTTCAGTTTAAGTTAAACCTAAGCTATAAATAACTCTGTAAAATATACTGACCCATGCCATCACCTCAATTGCCATTGAGAATGATGCAAAAATAATAACTAACCTCTTCGAATTTCAGTATCCTTGTAAGGTTTGTTTGGCCAACTGTTTGTTGACGTCGTCAGCAGAACTACGTGCCCATTTTAGAGTTTTAGTGTTCAAGGTCATATTTGTATGGAGAAAATAGAATGAACTTGGTGACCTGGTAAAACTGTTTAGCTTCATTATCTCACTAAAATGTGACTGTATTATATAACTCTGCGCAGCTTCATTATTACCAGCGACCAAACACAACAGTATTGATGTGTAAACATTTGATCCGTATCCAGATTTATAAATTATTTTACCCGTTCTAATTATGTCGCATTTCGAGGCAAAATGTCTATTAACACTGATTTTCCGCACAGGTTTACATCAACTCCAAACAGGCTTTGAACCTACAAGTCAGTCAAATGTTAGTCTACTAAGTTCTGATAGCTACAGTCCACGAGAAACTGTAGACTAAGATACCATGAATGTTGATTTCTTAACCCATCGGTCAGTCAAGCTGATCATGGTTATACATGTGGAGTAGGATATGTTGGGCATTTTACTCTTGTGTTTTAGTACAGCAGAAAGTGATTACAGTTAACTCAATGTTTACTATTTTTAGTTCTAACCAGTGAGGTTTGTTCAGACGTAGGTAGAGGCTTGAAGTACCAGTGGTAAGAATGGTAGGCTAATCCATTGAAGATGGCTTCACTTGACCCTACACTCAAGGTTTAATTTATTGTCTCGGGAGGAGTTCAGCTTACTGTTCTGTTGATTTTGTTGCGTATTTCTGAAACCGTAGCTAAACAGTCACAGGCATGAAATGCCGACTGGTCACTGATGACTGGTTCTGCAGAGTTAACTACACGTATTTTGTAGGGGATAGTGATACATTTTTCACCAATGTGAAATCGCATTGGAAGTTAACAGATCGCCGTTCGGTCAACTGGAACATCACGATAAACCCATCATAATACCTCCAATGCGTTCGTTTGCACACATTCGTTAATTACCCTGTTGAAACTGCCGTGTGCGTAATCAGGTCAATTACTTCTCTAACGTCGTATCCAGTAAGTGACGTGTTTCATTACGGAGACTCCCTTGAGCCACATCTAAAAGGCTAAGATGAACTATAGGAACAGTCGCGTTTATTCAGCCAAAGTCCAGTACAGAGTTTAATATAGGCGGCCAGACAAAACGCTGACTGGGATCGCTTGATACAACGTCTGACAGGGACAGCTCGACGAAGCGTCTGGCAAAGAATGCCCGACATGATAAGCAGAATGACTATTCACTGTTGCACAGCATGCTGAACAACACATCCTACCACACGATCTAAACAACACACAATCCTACAACGAGAACCTTCGACTCCAAGACTTGTATAGCTTCATCTAGCAGACAAATTACAAGTCAAGGACCACTCTCACATCAATTCATCCTTCCATCAAATCCTGCAAGCTCCCATTGTCACGATTGATGAGTCGTAACTGGCAAAGTGGTTTCCGCTGCCCTATCCGGATTTCGATGAATCCAAACATTTTATTATACAGTTTTTGTTATTCGTTTCTTTTCGTTACATTGCCATTTACGTGTAATATACATGTGTAGTTTGATTGGCGTTATCCACTTTCTGATTATAAATAAGATTTACACGAATGAAAATTCGGCTTGAACTCAAGCAACAAACGAGGTCAGACGCTCTACTGATAACCATTTACTGATTACGGAACTCCTATCTAGTGATAGTGACGAAACGTATCCACGAGCCACCTGTACTGAGTAATTCGGTTAGGTCTATTTTCAAGCGATCTGCTTGAAGATATAACTTACACTACCAAATCCGTTTCGCCCATCATAAATTTTATTACATCCTTTTAGGTCGTTAATAATTTGTACTGAAGACGCCTGGTAATAATTTTGAACATCACCATGTTTTTCTTCATCCAAAGTTACCTCGTCCATAAACCACTTCATAAACCCATTGTATCAATCTACCGGCCTGTTGTACAGACACGGGCTTTGTTCCAAATTGGGTTGTGTTTTCGACAAGTGAGAGGAAGACCGTTGCTTACACTGTGGCAATCTTGATATGGTTATAGTACTATACTTTTTGAACTGTTCAATTTTGTAGATCATTTCACCTTAACTTACATAGTCTTTGACCAGTATGTGTTCAGTTTATTTTGATTTTTCACGGTAGTAGAATACTTCTCTAAGTATGTTCTTAACGAACTTGGATTTCGGGTCGCCTGTTCTCTGGCCATACATACAGGTGTGACTGACACAAAAAGTGGGATATAAGCTGGAAAGTACTTCAGGCATGTACTCAATGAACTTAGCTGCCTCATCGACGACCTAAGTCATCGTTTTCCACTGTTGTCTACACAAACGTGACTCTTGTTTTAAACTTTTATTAGTTCTACACACACTAGTTCTGTGACGTTTGAAACTGAGCCTGTCTGGCTTCATTCCACGTGGTTCTTTTTTTAGTGATTGTTGCCAGTGCTTTCAAACCATAATACGTTATAGAAACACTCATACAACGTTTGACCATGAGGGTTAAATCCTGATTGTTATATGTGTACATGTTCAGAAAATTTGTTGAGCGGACTTTCATGAAAATTGATGTGTCCTGCTTCTGGTGGCTTCAACTTTATTGCTACATACAAAAACGCACGCAAAATGTAGTACGAACAAAAATATGATCAATCGGATTGGCTCACACTTTGAAACGTGTATTCATTTTTCCGAATAATTCAAACATACCAGACTATGTGTATGAAATCATCATTAACTAGTTACAATAACCGATTAAACTTACAACACCCCACCAAAGGGCATCGGCATAAGTTCGAATTTTCTCGTTCTCCTTTTTCTCGACCAAGTAGATCAAGAACGAGGTGAAAATCAGACCAAGAAATCCTATGTACACGGTTGTGAACAGTTCCTGTTTTGGTGCAAGAGGAATGTGCAGATGAAACTTTACATTAGGATGGACAATAAATGAGATAAAACTTATTTATCTAACCGTTTTGGAAATCAGGTTAAATCAAACTAGGGTTTTGGTACATTTTATTTATAGTATACTCAGAGCGCAACTCAAATACTTGAATAAATGGCACATATCTTTCAAGGATACAATTGCCTGGGGCATCTACCCTGGACAGACCTATTACACACCACCACGGTACTAATCGCAAGCTTCAGTAGTTGCTTTCTCTAGCTTATACCAAGTTGTGGCCTTATTGGATTGCAATCAAAGTCTGCTGCACTCATGGGATCAGAATTGAGTCAAGTAAACGAACAGGTTGGTTTGTAGTGCTTCTTATTCACACTCTTAAATTAACATCCCCCGAACAGTTTCGTCCATGTTTGGACTCGCCAGTTAGAGATGGTCTGAATAGAAGATCGAACATGCTACCCTTTGCGTTAAGAGACGGTGCCGTTATCTGCTAAAAAACCGATTCTATGAGCATCGATTGTAACAGGGATTTCGTATGTAATTGTATCCACTCGTTAGTGTGGATGGACACAGTCCAACTCAAAACAGACTTTTGTACTGACTATATCCACAACTGTCCGAAACAAGTTGGTTGTTTGATTGTGTGTTTCCAATGCCAAACTTTCATTCACGAATAAGATGAATTTGTTCTAGTCTGTTTCTGAATTGTGCCGATATGAGCAGGGCTGACGGTAAATAAAGAGACAATCCACTCCTGCAGTCCAAACACTGTCTCGCGGTAAAGAAAACAAAAACTGTCACAACTTGTGCTGGTCCGGAGACAGAGAGATTCATTATTTTGACTCTCTCTGTTAGGTGTATTGTTTGGGTATCCATTTACACCAGATTTATTTTTTACGTCCTGCGGCTACTATCCGCGTTCAATCCGGTACAGATTTGGTTGCGCGAATACCGATTCAAGCGATTGGCGCAAACTAAAGTAGCCGTGACACCGTGAGTGAGCGCAGATCACGTCTATGGTCATAGCTCAATGTTCTTGGATGACTTAGAATGCAGTTTATACTTGAAATATTGGCATTATTAAGGACGGGAATTTTGATTTTGTATACTTAATTATAATGTGAAACTAATAGTAACCTTGAAAAACACAATGGTAAGCTATATAAAATGGACACAATTGGATAATGTGCATATGAAAGAGGAATAAATAACAAGGAGCAAAATTCGCTCAAAAAAGAACACAGATAACGTTTTATAGATTGATACCAAAGAAAATAAACAACGGTATATACATCCTAGGGTGTATTGAGTAGGCTAACCTATAAGATCGATACCCAACACGAAGACTTCGCTATTTCTTACGGCAACCAAGTAGGCAATGGATTCTATAGAACCAGCAAGCCAACGCCTATACTCTTATGACTTTCATGGAAGTCTTCTATTTGTCGGAGCTATGGCAGATATTAGTACCACAAATAAACTGGTTTCCACTAACCATTCCGTTATTTCATAAATGTGCCAGTGCTGGATCTTATCATTTATATCTGTAGGTACATTGGTCACTCAGCGGTTTGTTTGCATTCCAGCTATTCAGGTGACGGGACTGTTTTCACGCTGCACGTTTAATGTACAATCCAAAGTCAGCTGTGGATTGTCTGCAGATATATCAAGGAATTTGCCATAGGGACGTGACCTAGTAATTTTACTGTTAATAGCGAGATTCGTAAACAAACCAGCGCATACCGATCTCTCTTTATTGACAAAAGGCTGGTGTTTCTATCACCAATGTATAGCTAGCATATATTCCTAGGACTGTAGAACTTTCTTATTTATTACGTCGCTGTAAATGGTCTTACTGCTTTCTTTGCGTCTGCCAGAATTTAATCGTTATATAGGCCTCAATTGATTGAGGTCAAACGAAGGAAATGGGCAAATGGTTATCGAGAAGTGAACGTGTGTTGTGAGTCAGCTTAGGAAAGAAGTCGTTAACTTCAATAAGCTTTTGCCACTCAAAGAGGAAGGAAGCCCAACATGAGAACACTTTATAGCTGGTGACAAAATCTCCTAGAAATGTCTTTAAAAATTGAGTCTGAATTACTTGCTAGGACATCCTGAAAATTAGTCATAACAAATGCCGGAGTTATCACTGGACTTCACCAACAATGGGGAAGACAGCAAATATCCCTAGTCGCTGTCTGCACACGAGATGTTGAATGATTTCCGCGGTAGCTGTGCACATTCATTTCACGTCCTTTTTGTAACCTCTGCTCAGCAAGGAGACTTTGTCTCCATTCACCCGTTTTCATTCTGCTGCATGGCAAATTGTTTTTGACGCACTAATAGACAACCGTCCAAAGAGACAAGCAAATACTTTCCATCATAGCTCAGAAACCAATTTAAAAATTTGGTGAACAGCTTGATAATCTGTCAACTCGTTGATATGACTGGTCACACAGACATAATTCGGTCCTCCACAGTCATCTAGTACGCACCACTAAACCGAACAGGATGGATCTAACAACGACTCCTGGGAGAAGCCCAGGTGTCCTCCGTTAAGTCAGGCAATCAAGAGGTATGATTATGGAGTAAGTTTGTCTACTCACTGCATCAATCTTGGTTTCCATTCAAGATACCTTTGTTGATGATGACTTAAATGACAGGCACTTTTCTGAGCCACGTAGTAACAATATTGAGTATGTCCCAGTCGATCTTCAACTGGTATAACATTAACTAGTCAATATGACTTTTGAGTGAATTACTTATTCCGCCCGCCAAGTAACAAATGAATGTTGTATATTGTAAGAAAATATAAGTGGTTAATTAATAAAGCCTGTAAAAACGCCGCGCGATACATGCTGTACAATAGATGAGTAGCAGTCAGTCATCAACAATAATGTGAGAACAGCTCCAGTTGGGTCACATCAACAACACATATGCCGGGGGCTAAAACCCATGACTTGTGCGATTGTGCAGAATGGTAGTCTAGACATCTCCAACAGAATAAACGGTGCGAAGTTTAAGAAAATAGTAGGCTTGGAAAGGTCTGGAGTATTTCTGGGAGAAACTAGTCACAAGAGCTAAATAAATAAAACAACCGAACGAAACTACATCAGATACGAGGCTACCACAACACGTGCAACATTTCTGCAGGGAATGGTTTATAAGCCTAAAGTCAACAAAACCATGCGATAACATTATTCAACAACAGAACAGTAAACGAAATAGATGAACAGTTATAATGTCTACACCGTTTACTTAAGTGTGGTGACAGACTAACTACCAATAAATGTGAGATACTTTAGATTGTATATAACTGACATCATTAACATCATAAGTGTAAACCGCAGTATTACTGTTGTGATCCAAGAACGCGGATGGCACAAGGGTTGCTTATTCGACAAACCGACACATGGGTTAAGCATTTAAACAAGACCAGAAACAAAACCACACATTTGCACGCGGTATTCGGACCCAGACCGTCTCGGTTGCCACAGACGTCAATGCGCGGTTCCATTAAGTAGCAGGGACCACTATGGGCGATGCTGCATTCTGAAGTTCCTTCCTGCATTTTTCCTGCGGCTTGTACGATGTCAAAATATATGCTCCGGCCCTACTACTGAATAGCGGTGGTATGAGTAGTATGTTGCGATCGCTCAACTTCACTGCACTACGAATTAGTGGGTATAAGCACACGCAAGCGACTCATATAATGGCACTCAAATGCTTACGAAGAGGAAACTTTTCGGAAAAGAGTGGTAGCTAGTTGTGTACGTTCAAGATGAAAACAGACCACTTAATGTCTTATTACATTTACATCAAAAGAAGTATCATTTTAAGTCCTTATGCGGATAAGACACTGGCATTCACCATAACATGCATTGTCGCTTAACTGTATATGGCATCAATGCTCGACAAATATGATTTACGTAACGCAACGCAACGCAATAAATCATCCTGTCTTTTTTTGCTATGTAGTTATGGTCACACTCCCACAACCAAAAGAATAGACACTTGCGTCAACACATGACTTAAAGCTTATCGGTAAAGATGATTAACTTTCCATGGGACTGGCTGGAAAAACAACAGATGACATGAAATGTGACATTCACAAATCGCCATTTGTACGGTCAATTCACCCAGTTGACTTAACCGACCTGTATATTCTACCTTTAAGTAACACCAGCCACAGATTACTCACACAATAATACATGATATTAATCGGTCTTGAGCGCTTACAACGCTTAAACAGGTCATTTTCATAAATGTGGATTTGACCGGTTGTTCCTGATGAAGTCATTCGATGCCGAACAATCGCTAATTCACTGTTTTAGTTTATATCTCGTGAGATGATACATTGCACTAGATTCCTTTAAAGTACTTCACTATTCTGTGTTGAATACCAAATCTTTGGATTAATAATATACCACCAATTTGATCGGTATATCGGGGTGAATGTGAGAATATGTAGTTTTGGCTTCAGTTGGGATTATATATTGACTTCCGCTATAATCAGCTAAAACACTGTCAGCTCTCCATGTCTATAATATCCTGTCGGCAAGAAACATGAAAGTAATCGGATATTTGATGGATACGGTGTCGATGAATGGCAGCTACAACTGTCTCAAGTTTAAACTAAAATCTTAGTGGCATTTTGCTTTTATGTACTGTTTAACAAAACATACGACTATTAAAATATCACTGGTACTCACAGACTACGTTGGGCATAACTATCCTTGCAGAAATATAACCTTATCATAGTGTACTGTTCCCAACCGTGGTTTTTTGAGACAAATGACCCACCGATAATAAAGCGAGAGTTACGGAAACATTCGACTGCATTTTGACACGATGTTCTCATCTACAAGTTTTTTACGGTGCATTGTCGCAAGGATTTTTTGCGCCCAAAATCCACCCTATGTACAGTTCAACTTTCTTACTTGCAACAGAAGATACGTAGAAGAAGAAAAAACCAATAAACACAAATCAAAGACACGTGGTTTTTAAAGCAAAATAGGATATTTGGTTGTGTTGTTTGGTGTGTACCGAGCACAAATACATTTGCAGCGTTGTTGCCAGTTCCATTTCTTACTTCTTACTGAATGCCAGAACAGTCAGATAAAGTACACTACAGGCATATCGACTTACAGTAGGGTAATTATCTTGGTAGTATATGACGTAACAGCTTATTTACAAAATTTTATCAGTTATTGTTGAGTCCAGCGTATATTGACAAACAATGAGGTTGACTGCTCGTATCAAAAAACTTAACAGGGCAAACATTCTTCATCACCGTGAGCTGTTTGGATATTTCACACAAGCACCCATTGTAACGATTTTTCACTCGAATTTAGAAAGTTTTGCCTGAAACTCTTATGTTAGAACGGTTTCAGTTTACATTGCATTTCTGACTGACAGAAATGTCAAAAAGTTTACGCTTACTGTGAAACGGCTTGAAAGAAAGAAAAAATTTTGAAGAATTATGTTTGTCACGATTCCTCTTCGATAATAAAGGCAATCATCTAATATTTGCCAATTAATTTTGGGTTTCTGACGGTTGCTCTGACTGCGAATGCGAACTAAATGAACCTGAGGAAACGAATCATCCTTTTTTATTAACCAGTCGATAAGCATAACTGAAAATCGATGATCCCAATATAATTTTTCAGTTTACCGAGAGACGTCTATATAGAAACCGTTTAGATGGCAATATTGATCCCACGTTTCTATATGAAAAGTACGGCGGTAATGCAGTTGGCAGTGTTTAACCTATGTAATTTCAATGTAAATCACAAAAAACGTGTTAAACAAGGTAGATAAAAACTTATTCTACAAAACTTCTACCCCTGACGTATATTTCGCTGCAACTTGACGAATGCACTCAAAAGACCAGCAAGGAACAGCACAGAGGTGTAACAGGAAATGTAAAAATTGAGGAGTATTTTGTGGCCACCTGCAATAAAAATCTACTGTTTCATTACAGGGCTGTTTGAAGTTGCCGTTAAAAAGCTTAGGATAAGCAATCAAGTGTTCACCGTATCCAAGGCATGGCTGTTTATAAATCTACCGTGATGTGTGCATACAAAATTTCTTTCAGAACAATGAGGTTTAGCACTTTTTGTAATGTTGATTGATTCATTGATGAATGAAACTTTTTCTTCCACATTACAATAAACGGTAGATGATTTGACGTCCCTAAAGAGCATGTTCACTCATCCATAGTTTTAAAAATACGTGGTTGTTGTCAGTTAGTTGTGATGGGAGGAGTATAGTCAATGTAAATTTTCAAAAAGTGTTTTGTAGACAACTGTTCCATCACTTATCTTTGTAGCTACTCCGTGCGGATGTTCACAAAAATTACAAGGCTACCCTGCCGATATTTGTTGGATTTTGATTCAGACCGGTTGAATAAACATAATTTCGAAACAACTTATAAACAGTCGGTAATTTGGTTTATTGATGACACAGAAGCTTCTTCAGACCAGATGAGCTAGTCACAAACTTGGTGGTATTTAACGCAAGCTGAACGTAATAACATAAAAGCAACAATGAATAAAAGGTCATGAATCAAATTTACGTAAACCGGAGATCAATACTGGATTCGAACCGATAATTACCACAGATCGTTAACACGTGAACAGCTCGACAGAAGTAATATGGTTTGCCACACAGGCCGATCACAGCGTCAGTTGTTTTTGAGGGGAGTTGATAGATATATTAATATTTTCTCCTCAGTTTGAAGCAGTCACATCACACCATAGTCCCAGTATTGTACATAGGTTTACACTAGCAAACCTTTTAAACGAATCGCGTAAGGAATCGCCAAAGAATCAATCAAACCTTAAGGAAAACGAAGTAGTATAGACGAGGAGCGTGACAAAGAATAAACGCACACTACTACTTTCGTGAACATAATCATGGTTCAAATGCATAACATGAGCACTTGCCGATCTCAGTCATTTAGGATACTTAGTAATACAACTTTTTGCACCGTTCAGGAATTTTAGTGTAGCAGATCTGCTTTCGACTTCACCTCCACCGGGCTGGTGTGAACCCCGTCGTGTGAACAACGGTGATGGCTCTGGTAGATCAATGCCATGCCAATGTCCGATTGATATCAAGTCAAAACAGAATAGTAGTCGGACATGAGAAGGGATATGGAGATTTAGTCGGATAAACAACAAACGAAGTCATTGTCTGGTTCTATAAAGTTCACATCTCGAATCTTTATGGATTGTATAACAGAATCACAGTGCTTGCTTTCGAAGCAGTATTGCTGGTTCATCAAAAAGAATAAAGCAGGTAAGAAATATCAATCATATTTTTTGCAATCACTGCGATATTTGTTGACACTGTGGTTGATAGATCGTTGTGTGATGGGTCTTTAATATGCACTTGGATTTAGAACTGACCATCGTTTTTCCATGAAATTTCATTTCCAGAACAAAAACTCGTAAACATGAATGAGTACATTAGGTTGGTGTTGTAGTGTACACACTTTTCATAACATGGTATGCAACAATCGCCTGTCAACTATACATGACAGTAAACATAAAAATTTCACCTATAATTCATTGTAGTTTCTTTGAAGGGTTTCCGAATCGTAGACGATATACTCTGTAAGGCCTCTAACAGGACGATAAACTGTTACTACATACTGCAACAGTTATTCAAGTTTTGACTTGAAATTTCGATAAGCACTGTTCGCCAAACTGGCGGACTTTTGTAAGGTCATGAATGTGGTTAACACTGCCCTTAGGTGAACGATGGCATTTCGATTGTAGTGTGTTATCGGTTATAGATGTTTATGTGGGTTGAGTCATGTGCAGTTGAGTCTTAGCAGTTCAGCTAGTTATATATTTGAAAAGCAGTCCATCATGTAAGGCAGCTGTGGCGCTACTTAGTTACAGATATATGTCCGGATCAGTGTTTCAGTAGGCAGCTTTACAGAAAATTCAAAACAAATTTCATCTGGCGAACAAACCTTCAGGATGAAATGAGCGGCATGTAACTGGGGATGGAGAATTGAGCTGCGGTATCTAAATCTAATTGCACATTTTAATTGCATTGACAATTCCAATATGCACTGCACATATGTTCTCAATCTCATGGAGGAAACAGAATAGTTGATTTGCCAAGTAGAAAGCACAGTCTCCGACAGTCACCTAATGACAGTTGTTCAGCACAAGTAGAAAACTTGGTCAAGTATGTGCGCTTCCATAAGTCAGTAACAGTCACGATTAGGCTGGGTTCTTTTTACTGCAGTATATTATGATATGAGAACCGTCCTAATCCAACCAGCGAATTTCAAAGTCACGAAACTGCTCTGCTTAGACAGAAGCACTGTCGACTCAGAAGCAATTATATCCACATTTTTAGCTGATGTGTCTGATGTGTTCTTCATTTGTCCATTTTTCAGTAGTCTGCGTTCAAGTTCTCCAACTTTCCGTGGTTAAAAGCGCGTTTGCATGACCGTCTTATCTCTCTTCAGTTCATCGAGGTTCATTAACGGGATTGTTTTGCAAACAATTCCAATGATTCAAGAATTCAAATCAGTTATATGGCACTGGTTTGTATTCACCAGGTCATGTTTCTCTTTCTCAAAAGCTTTTGTTCTCACCGTTGCAAGCCTGTCTTGGATGCCCATTTTGCGAGGACTGTTTACCGGTTCATTTATCTCACGAGATGAAATGTCTCAACTTCCTGGATGGTCGAATGGTGTAATAAACCCTTCTACTAAATGTTATCCGCACATGAACTAAAGATTTCCGAGATACAGCACTATTCAGCTGAATTGATAAGGAACCTAATCCATACAACGGATTACAGAAATGCGGCAGCAAAATATATCGAATAAAATGGTGATGATAAGTTGGTGAATGGGCTATTTATACATCCGAGGTTAGTTGAACAAACCGGACTGCTGAACTGGTAACTCATTTATGATCCTCGCCACCTTGATACGGAATATAAAAGCAGAAACAAATACAGAATCATCAACAGTCGACGTTCTTTAAGCGAACAGTCGACTAAGCAAACTCTAGCCTAATAGTTTAGTGTGAAAACCACTATAATCGATCAACAATGATATTACCAGTGTAATGTTGGAATAATTATTGATCTACTCCTCGCAGAATTGTTGTGTTTGGGCTCACCATTCCACAGTCCATATGGAACAATATCTGTTGGAAGGTGCAGTTTTACAGATCAAACGATGCCATTGAAAATGTGCACGAAAGAAGAGTACTGGGCAACCGTTATCATGTTCGACCAAGGTGTATTTTCCGTACATGAGCTGGGAAGTTTGTGATGATTCGTGGACAATCTCTTCTTCTAAGTCCAGTGTATCTGGTGGTATTTCTTTTAAGACTGTAGTCAACCACCTTTCGGACGGATTGTCAGTTAGTATACGGGGAAATACAACGATGAGCACGGAAGTGCTGGTTAGCGTGTCCCCAACTCAAATGATCTGTGCCACCCAAACTACGTCACTAACCACGAATAATAACCGTCGTGTAAGCATCAGTTTACACTGTCAGCGATGAGTCCTTCACACCAACTAGTCATGCCAACACCCTAAGTAGATATGTTCAACTGTTCAGACATTTCTAATATGTTTGCTAGGTGTACTCACAGACTCTTTACACTGTTTTCGCAAACCCAGTATAAAAACCGTTGTCGAGGAAGGCTGTGGCACCAGGTTGCACCGTACGGATGTTGTCCGTTAGTCGCGGTTTACTTCAGGATAATCAAAAGTGGGGCTAGCAGTGGGGCGAAAGTAGCATAAGACTGATGCCTCCAAAATCCAACACGACATTTATCCACATCAGTAATATGTTGTTCCAAGACAGGGACAGAGAAAGTCACTACTGTCACAGCAGTGATTAAGATTCATTGGTTTAGCGGATAGTTACTCTACGTGAGAGACGATAGTCCTCCTTAATATTGTTACGTATGTTTTGATTACCATACGACAAAAGTTTTCACATATATATGATCGCCTGCTACAGTTAGCTGATACCCTAAGGGAAAAGTTGCACATTTCATGTTTTGGCAATCAGCGAATTTACCAGCTACAACTTCAGCACTGATGTGTACAACCTGAATAACCTAATTCTCCCCTCTGCGTTTGTAAGTAAAACGAAAGTGGCCATTATTTTACCAACATTGTCTTTGATCCCGTCGATAGCAGCACATGACAAAAACTTGGCCTCTTTGAATTTGGCGGATTCGCCCGGTCACCAATATAAATATTCAATAAATCACTACGGTTTGAAGATTCAGAAAAGTTTTGTAGATATTATGTATATTTGTATATATGTATAGGATGTGCACCATTTATATGACAAGGTCAAACTCCTAAATTTCATGGTTCCACATCCTCCTCCTGTGTAAAACGCACAGACCTACAACATTGAGTACATTACTACTGGTCCAGTGGAAGGACAGATAAATACCTGTCTGGCGTGTACTTCATCTAGACCAGTGAGTAGACAGTGAGAAAACGGTATAAGAGGCATGGACACATGATCACGCACGTTATCTGTTCGTTTTTGGTTGATTTCGACGGACAGTATTTCTAAGCTTCTGCGGCGGTCATTAAGTAAACCAGCTGCGCTGAAACTGATCAAGTAAGGTGCTGCCAAGAGTAAGAAAGTTTACAGCCGGTACCCAAAGCCAGGCTTCACGTGTGGTTGTCGTTCGTGGTGAATTGATGCAACCACGATGACCATCACGAGCTCGATATGAGTCCGACAATTTTTAACGAAACTTAGTTGATTCAGACTTGTCAAGGTAACCTGCTACAATGTACCTACAACGAAATCGAATTTCTTGCTCCAGGAAGGAATGTATCTATCACTTAGTTCCACAATATTTCGTTTGGTTTACTGCAATACAGTAAAACAGTTCCAGGTGAACTGCTAGCTGGTGAATACAATTGTAGAAGGTGAAGTTCAGATAAAGCGTGCTGACATCATTAGTTTGTCCTAGAGCCAGTCTTGTTCAACACTTACTGGCACCACGACCATCGGCTGGTCGGTTACCCATATATACGAGGAATACGTAGATATAACCGTTTTAATTTTTGAAGTTTTATCGGTTCTACCAGTTACAACGTGAGCTTCAACATCAGCAACTATTTCTGTCTAGTCGTTTGTCGCGTTTACCCGCAACATTTTGCTCACGCCCAAAATCGACCAAGGTTGTCAACCATGTCCACATTTCACCCACCGAGTTTCAGCTGCTTACAATCCGTTCACACAAGGTAGATGAGAGTGAGTAACACCGGAAAGAACTGTCGGAATTTCACGTATGGATACAGAAAATCGCAAGCGGAAAATGGACATTTACTTCTACCGGTTGTGCAGCATGCGGCCTACACTACCACTGATCAATTGCATTAATGTTTACGTCAAAGCACACCTCATTTTTTCAAAGCCCAGCTCATTACCGTTTGCAAGCGTCGCAGCAATTACTTGCGTGAGCCCCAGCATTCTTTGAGCGTTACCCTCGATATGTTGATGCGAGCGTAGGTTGTTCACAACTCCACTGACCTCACATTAATCCTGACCGATTAATCGGATAAAAACTATGCCTATTTTTCCGATTAGACAGGTCAGAACGCGATGATAACTTGTGTAACCATCTACACCTGTCTATCATGAGCACCGGGCTCTGAAAATGATACAGTGCCATTGCCCTAGACGAATGCTGAAAATATGGTGTGTTTGGCTAATTTTGACAGTAAGATTCGATTGCGCCGGGTTACAATTCAACGTTCGGCTCTAACACCAATTGTGTAGTTATTTGAACGCGAATTGTTGAAGATGTAGGCTGTAGCATTTTGTGAAGACGACTCAGGCGTACAGAACGAACATGCTTTAGATACAGTGGTCTCCACGACGAATCCGCAGATCAAACGGTATAGGGTTCCTCTTTAAGTTCATTTCATGTACTTATCAATACGTCATCTTACTCTGTAAAACGAGTGGGAAACGTTGTGGTCAACATCATTGTTAAGTGAGCACGCGAATTTCGCTCGTGACAGATTTGTGCAGTACTATTTCCCTCGACTATTGCCCTTCCTTATCTCGCAGGCTAAAATCGATCACCTGACTTGCGGTTGGCCAGCCCGACATCAATCGTCCACTATGACTCTAGAAGTAGAAGGATGAAGCTTTCCAAACGGTTCTTCTATAAAGCCACCAGCGAAGTGACAGACATGTGATTTGACTTTGTTGTGTCCCACCAGTGCCAAATATGTCGCCTGGTCTTGTGGATAAGTGTCTGTCGTAAAATCTGGTCGTGAATTTGATTCTTCGGTATACATGTTACTGGCGATATCCAGCCGTTTCAAAACAGCTGTCAACCACTTTGCTGACGGTCACTGGGACAGAATGTTCGCGTGTACGGTATTGATGTACTCTAATGAGGAAGAAATTTGAGTACTACGCTCGTATACGTAACTGATAACGAATGGTACAAACAAACATCCAGGTTTACATTAACGAAGAGTGCTGATTTCCCATACACTTTCATAGTTCTGTAAACACCATCTTCGAATTTTATTAAATTTTCACAAATTTTTAGATGATTTCGTAGTCTACTTCAAAGCGTATTACAAACCACTGGGTGTAAAACAATCCTGATTCAGTGGTACTAGATTACTTACAAAGTCATTATGGCATACAGTGAAAATGTAACACTCTTCATGTCAGTAGTGTTTATTGAATGTCTATAGGTGTGCCATTTACACCATCTAATCCTTAGTAGTTAGCTTTCGAAACATCAGCCTGAAGGCTTTTGAAATTAATCTCAAACGTTCTAGATAGTAGTGATGGTGGCTAAGTGTATCGTTCAGAAAAAATACTGTTCACGGTCAACAGTTCATATTTATTAATGAAAAACTCCACAAAAATTATTTATTTCACGCTGAAACCCACGTTCAGTAGAATAATACAAAAAAGGGGATGGTCAAATTATTTTGATACTGCTCGGGGAAATCGACGATCTTCTCAGATGATTGAATGAATACTTGACTGAGTGAATATATAAGAAGTTTTATTCAGCGCTTTTCAAATTATTTCGTATGGAGTGGGACGTAAATTAATCAGTGAATATAGTGATCAATTTTTTTACGAAATGATGGATGGGAATCATTAAAGCCTGTCGTCTAGGGTATTATTTATGTGGAACCGTGTTGGACAAAAAATCCCGGTGATATTAACTCTCACATTTATCATCAATATATCACTGTCATTTGTGGGTATGCATCTTATTCTAAGTTACCCTGTTAAACGTTCGTTATATTACACTGTTCTGTTTTATCCAACTCGGTGATCTAGGAGGTTGGTCTGTATGATCACATTTGCGTCTGCCCACAATTTACTGTAACAGTTTATTCTTATCATTTTCGCGTTTTAGTACCTGCATCAGCTGATCAGACACGCTTTTAGGAGGGCAAACTAGCGTCTGGTGATTTACTTAGGGATTTTTAGGACAGGCCGTATCCTCAGCCATTTAATGTGGACAAAAATAATGTTCGTTACTTTAGGTGACGGACGACTAGACTTTATGACTAGCGGTTCGTCGTTTATTTGGAAGTAATTCGGATTTCATTACAAACAGTATGTTCCCCTAGCAAACACTCATAGCGATAGGACGGAAGTTCCCACGATGCATCTGGAACCGTTTTAACCGTTGCAGACAGTTTGAACAGTTTGTGTCAAAGAAAATGGAACATAACATCCAAAGGGAAGTCCTCATATTTAGAGTGTAGCCAGCCTTTTACAAACTTTCACAGCCACTACTGTTCGTCAGATCTCCCTTTTATTTTTCTTCTCGGATTCCAAAACAGACAACTGGTACTAACAGCTTCGGTGACTCTGTACGCTACTAGGTGAAGGTGTCACACAATTCGTAGAGTATACTGACCGAAATCATACTTTTTCATAAAATGTTTCCTGAGTTAATCACTTAGGTCTACTATTGTCGTGTCGCGATGGTATCCTCGGTGCACATAAGTACAAGTTAGTTGACGCTGTGAGGCAAGCCGTAAGCACTTTGGCCTGACTGGACATGATACGGTGCGGAGTCCAATTGCAAGGTGACCATATGGCCAACAACGTGAACCACACACTGATGTAGGCCTTACAACGCATCTGTTTGGCTGCCCAACTGCGAATTCTGTTAGGCAGCAAGGGTTCAGCTGTCCACGACGATGATTTATAGCCAAACCAAACAGTATCTCTCTCATGTAATATACCAATTCTTTTGCAATTGTAATGATATCTACAAACGGTAGAACAGATCGGTGCTTGTATCATCCTGTGGCGGGGAACATTCCTGAGTGACTATCAGCTGCATTGTTAAACAACGACCTACTGATTGCAACAGGCTTGAAGGACCCGGCTCCATCGACTGCTACACACATGCTAGTAACTGACCCCCTAGTGGATTCAATCAAATCAATCAAGATGTGCTTAAGTAATCGCAACCCGAAACTGATAGCAATAGGGAACCAATACTAGTCAGACAGCATTCACCAGTTTTGTGTGTTCAGACGGGGCTGATGCAATCAACCTCCATGCTGTGCAACCGATTGCATTACCAACGCGCGGAAGGCTAAAACAATGTGGTTAGTTTTTTCCACTGCTGTTGCTGTGTGCAGTTTGTAAAAGTCTGCTGGTTTCACGTTAGCGACTACTGAGAGTAAATCGAGGTGTAAGTATCGCGTCACATATTTTGAGTACAGGCGCTGTCAAAGTTTTCAGCTTCGTGTTTTCAAATATCTAGCTGAGATGTATCACTATACTGGGTTGAAGTTACACGCGTCCGCTCCTTCAACCCGCGAACAAATAAAGTTTTACAAAGGTCCATATTTGTCATATCTACGAGCAGTGGAACACAGCTACTTTGTACATCTTTCCCATAGCTCATTTTGAACCAAAATAGAACTTACACTTATCAATTTTTTTGTAATAGTCACTGAAGCTTAATTTCGTAATCGACTGATACACTGATCATCCTCTCTTACTATACCTCCACTTACACGGTCACATCAATTGTCATTACATTTAGTACGTTATTTCTGTTTAGTAATTTAAAGACTAGATTTACTGATTGGTTTGCTGGAATTAATTCCAGATCGACAAATTACAACTTACACACCTTCTTACTTCGATCATGAAACATAAAAAAATTATGTTTCGGTCAACGTACCACTAACGAGCCTTTAAAAGTAATGGGCTACGTGAGTTTCTGTTTAGTTTACATGAATAAGTTCAAAGCTTACAAATTCTTTGATAAAAACCTCACAGTGTTTCATTACCTAGGTGATAATTAATTGAAAGATATGTCCAAGAAAAGTTAGTTGGTATCTACTTAGTAAAATATATGTACAAAAATCTATATTTGCATGCTCTGCACAACAATTTTCAAAAACCATTTTTGTATCACAAATATTTACTTCTCAAATATTTAGTTAACTATTAAGCCTTGCGTGCTGATTGTAGATTTTGGATAACTAGAATTTAATGACTGTAAGATCGGGAATGTTTGCCATTTTGCATTTATTGCAAGCGGTGATACAACTAGGAGATTTTCTATTGAAGCAGCTTCTGATGTGTGCTTTTACACCCCTCTCGAAACATCCACTCATCGTTTTGGCATTTTATTTACAACACGGCTGAGATTTACTAGGACTATACAGTTCGTTTCCCAAGACAGTCCTTAATTCAGCTGCACAACTATAGGTTTTAGTGAACTTACAGAATCAATTGATACGTATACACTGAGGATTATAGATTGGTATTAAACCGGTACTACAGGTTGACCAGTGCATTACGCGTAGTCTGCTATTGAGAGAAAAATCCCTTCTTGACATGGCAAGCATATACCGGGAACATGTCTGTCTTATAAGGAACTCATGTAGACATGTACGACGGAACACCTGAACTGCGCCTAAGCAAAACTTCGAATACTATTTATCATTTAGCTAATTTCTGGAAATTCACAAATGTAAATACACCTGAATCATGAACGATTGCTCACCATTACAATTTCTGACTATCCTAATATTTTGATAATCGTTTTGCCAAGTTAGATTGTCTTCTAGCGTTATATACCAAAACTTTCCACTGAGCTGTTCTTAATGCACAAGATTAGGTTTATTTTAAACTTAGTTGAATTTAAACGTGGTTCAGAGAAATCGTCTTCCTAATTTTCCTTCCACGAAATTGGGGACATTATGTTAACATTGTCGTGGCGCAAGTTTGTAAGTAATTAACGAATAGGCCGATGTGGTGGCAGGCGGACACTGCACTTATCCCACTCAATTAAAGATGGCGATAATATAACAATAATTGTAGGGAACTAGGGGTAATAAGATACTACCTACGATGTCGTTATTCTTTTTTATCCAAAGGAAATTCAATGCAGTACTTTCACAGATGATAAACCTCAAAATGGACTTGATTACCTGGTTTCTTGCTTAAACTGTCATAGTTGTTCATAAGTATTTCGGTACCAGTCCTCCGGGACATGTCAAACATTGTATTGTCTACAATTTTCCATTTGGCGTCTGCCTTTGACTTGTGTTTGCATTTTTAACACCGGGTTATCTGAGGCCAACTTACACTTATAAGGGCGTCGTGGTCAGTTTCACAACCTTGTGATTACCTTGAAAATGTAATTAGCTTTTATAACGTCATTTGTGAAGTTAATGAATAGTGACGCAATTAAGTGCACATTAGACTTACTGTTGGAGAACTAAGTATAAAAAAGCGTGATCCTAAACTATTGCTCTTCTAAAAAATCTAGTCAGAGTGATAGTTTTCCCAGGGATGAGTTTGATTAAGATTATTGCTATTTAACTGAGTTGATCCGAAAACAGAACCCACACAACAAATATGCTTCTGCTAAGCATAATCGTGATACCACCACAAAACAACGATGCTTGGTCTGAACTAATGGAAAAACAGCGTATGAATGTTACTCACAAGTGAGCCCAAGGAAGACAGAAATGAACAATATATGGCTTTTGACAGGTGATACTGCTGCCAGTGAACGATCAAGAGGACTCCACAATGATTTCACATGTGAGGAATTGGTGTGCAGTTCATAACATTTATATACTAACCCGTCTACGTTGGTTTGTGATGAACTAAACCACGTAGACTTCCTGCAGCCGTGTGTTACAACGACACAATGAAACGGACAAACGATCGCTCCAGTTTGACTCGTTTGTAACCGACAAATTGCGAAGGGTGAGAATTTGGCGTATTCAGAACCTCCCAAATCTGCCCCTGATTATCATTTATGATTAATATATCTTATACAAATTGTTCACAGATGTTCACTTTCGCGATGAAGTTAGCTGTCTCTTGCATGAACTTCGACACGAAAGAATAAACTAGCGTTGACCCGAGAGTATTTTCTGTGATAATACCAACGACTTGATTGAAACTTCCGTCCTTGAGGTACAACTGTACAACTGTTGTACAAGATGAAAGCACATGTTGCAGTGAGTTCACTGACATGTGTTTTACGATAACTTTTATTTCGAAAACATAGTAAGGATCTGTTAGTCGACATATCTGAATGTTCTTTTGTTTTAACCAATAGACGTTTTATCCGGTCCTAGACTTCCTTACAAAATTCATATGCAATGCCTCAAAAGGAGAGAAGTTAAGAAAACCGAGTGGTTGCTCGCATATAACAGATTTAAGTACATTGAGTGCCTAGCACCTTCATCTGAATTGTGTGTCAACAAAACTTTTGAGAATGATGAAATGCCTTTGTTTTGTAAATTGTCACACGTTGTACATAAGTGTATTTTCTTCTACTACATTCAAGAAAGACTGGAGTTTGTTTGCCTTTCAGTCGCACACTTGCAGCTAAATTAGAAACGTCTGTTCTTAGAAACAAATGTAAGTAGTTAGTACTCCCATTTTTGGATTTACTTACAATTGGGTTTCGGAAATAGAAAACATACTGTACCGTATGATGCATTTTCAATTTGCAAAACAAACAAACAAGTTTACCTGACGATGTGCCCAAACGACTGAGGCAAGAAGTTTGAACGAGCCTCCTCTTCTGTCCATACGTATCATGCGAAGAATCTGAAAGAATCGCAGTCCTCTGAGAGCACTTGCCGCAAACATATTTCTGTCATTATCCACGGCCAAAACAATAACGCTGGCCACTATTACGATTATATCTGTAACGGGCAACGAGAAGACCACAGAGAACACGTATTTTAGTCCCTATAAGTTGAAACACCAAGAATCAAAACTGAGTTTCACTAACTTGGGTGTACTGATACCTACTCAGCCTATTTCCACTATCTGTTAACTGCGTTTTTTTGAGTGTTTGATGTTACGTAGCAATATGAATTGTGGAAATAACAGATTTTTGATGTCGTCAGATTACACTTAGACAACCAATATAAGAAGTATATTAGTAGACGCTGCGCTTTTGACACAGAGCTAGATACATGTTGGATCTTATCTGTGAAAGAATCTTAACTGCATAAAATTTAGTTCATCTTCGGCAGAGTTAAGTATAATATCCGCCCGTCAATGCAGCGGCTTCATCGTTACAGAGTTTTGAAAGAATGCTAGTTTGCGGCATGCAAACAAATGCATACTACTAACAGTAACAGTCAGTCAATACAAGAAATGATTTTGCAAATAACGGCCTGTCCAAAAGGAAATTAGAGTATATCGTCAAAGTAACTACTTGTGCAGTTTTCTGATTAGTTTCCATTGATGTATTCTGCATTTGTTAGTATTCGGAAGTAACTAAACGCGCTATGTGAAGTATTGCTTGCTTGGATCGTTATTTCCTATGTAGATACGCGAAATGTAATCGATAATTTTTTTAACACATTTCAACTTTAGCAAATGACACATGAACCTATGATTTTTAACTCCCTTTACGAGTTTAAATTTAAACAGAACATTAACAATAGGTTTAGAGACACACAAGCGTTTCCTGGTGAAGATCCACCAGAATGAGGAGGGTATTAAAATGAATGTTGGGGTTCAGGTCCGAGAATGTAAACCGTGGAAACTCCCATAATAGTTGGAGACTAGAATTCCTTTCTTTGGTCCTCTAAGAGGACAACCGACGGAAGATACTTTTACTTGTAAAGCTGTTTTAGCTTATCGATTCCAACAGGGAGAAACGAAACATTCCGTCAGAACGTATCGCAAGAATAGGTGAATATTACTATGTAGATAAACTTAACGGTGCGCCCCTTATTGATCTCGTAAAACAAACATGTACGTTGCGTCACGTGTTGTTAGTTACAATGAATAACGCAACTTATGTGATAGTGAAAGTAGATGTATGAGATTAAATGACAAATGAAACTACTTGGTTGATTTCAAAGCGTGACCGCCACTCATGATTGGTGATTTGCTACCGAAGTGAGCCATTTCAGCCTTTTGCTACTTGGTGAAGCAATCATAGGAGAGTAATGATTAACAAATGTTTTGTGATAATTTGTCGAAATAGAGACCAGTTTTGATCACCAGGAGAAAATCAGTCCTGTTGTGCTGCTTTGCAAATCAGACGCTTTGTGCATAGACTTTTGAAAATTTATCCCAACGTCTACTAGGACGCTACCTATCACATTCGTTGGTCTTCCATCAGCAGATTATTGCTAACTTCCGCTCGCTGTGGACTAGTTCTTTGAGTAGAAACGTGTCAAAGGGACAACGATGACGTAGCTACTGACTCTGCGAAGTTTTCGGTCTCTACCTATGGCCATTTTGTACGAAAGCGGAACCTACACAATGTTGGCATATTGCGTCGGGCTGTGTACCGCTTATTTGTTTCAAGCTCAGGAGTGATTTCCTTTAGGCTTAGCTAGTCCAAATGCAGTAACATTCAATGCGAACCAGAAGTTACCTGACGTGAGCATCGCAGATTGTGCATGGCCCTGTCGTTTAACCGTAGTGTAGATTAAACGTGCCGCGATCAGATTCTACGAAATCTTTTCTATTTTGTGCGTTTTGCGACGGTTGACAAGAGGCATTTATTTTTTCCCAGATTCGTGGGAATTATATATAGAATCAGGAAGTAACCAGACATCTCATAATTTTGCTTTTCTCGCCCGTATGGATTTATCGGTTGAGCTGATGAGAAACATTTATGCACAGTTGGACTAAAATAACTTCCGACTATTTGAAACTACCAAATATCTGTCAATGGAGACAATAAATATAAAAAAAATTGGTAACTGAAAATCATAACTTAAGGCATTACATTGAATTGAAGTTGCGGGAGTTGAATTATTTCAAATTAGCTCACACTCATAGTCCAACAGTTTACGCATACAAATAAACCTTTCGCCCAGCTCACTTTATAAGCAAGCATTAGTTTCTAGTTTTGTTCCTAATGGAGCTTATCAGTGGTGCCTATTCTAATCCGAGCTGGAATTTGCACTCCGACCCTCGTATTTGTGAGAATAGCGCCATAACCACAACTCCAGTAATCTCACCCTTGACATGACTGATCAATCGTTTGTACACGCCCAATCACAACCTAGTGTCAATAGTGTTCACACTGTCATATTGTCTCCATTGTAGACACAATAACTACCCAGTTGATTATGAACTTCTCAGTCAGGTTAAAGTGCTAAATCTAAAATCACGAAATCAACCCAGCAATATATGTACATGCATTAGAGACGACATGGCCGCACACGACTGTTGAACAGACTAATTTAACCAGCTGTGTTCAAACAAACTCTGACGTTTGATACATCTGTCCGGTTCATCACAATGAGCACACAGTATAAAATCGAGACTGATGAGTTAGCAGATTAAACTTGCTTTACCAAACAACAAAAAAGGAGAATGTCTACAATGCTATGATTAAAAACTACTGAGCGTGTACAACTAGCAAAAATTCTCTCCCAAAAAGTCTACTTTGAATTAGTAGTCTAAGGGTGAATGTCTGCGGAACATACGTATGATTTTTCAGTCTCTGGTAAGACAAATTTTAATGATAGCGTTGAGAAATCTGTTTGTTGTCAAAACACATTGACAAAAAAGACAGGTTATTATGACTTCAATGCGTCTAGTTTATGAATTCAATCTATTTTGTAAAGGCATTGAAGTCTTTTACAAATTGTGGATAAACTTAGTTGCACTGAGTCTCACTGGTAACTGATGTGGTTGAGTTCCAAGGTTTACTCCGTAAAATAATCAATTCTATCACTTATTCTATCTACAAGACTAGCAGTTCAGACTCAGCACAGTTTTGACAATCCTTATGTATGATGTTTTGGGCTCCAAATGCATAACTGTGAATTCAGAAGGTCTCGTGAAGAAATTATGTCATGACTTTGAAAATCACCCAAAAACACCCACCCTTTCTGGAACTTGATAATTTTGTTTTTCTCGTCAGATATCAATGTAGTCTGTCAAGATATGCTACAGCTCTACTGCAAAAGTCCCTGTTAATACATGGTCGGATTTGTTGCTGCCGTCGTCGTCGTTGGTCTTGATTGTAGACCACTTAACAAATTTGTTCATGTTTACATAAAAACCACCACTTGAATTGCGTCGATTGAATCTGCCTTCAACCATCGTGTCGCCAAAAATTTTTATTCTTCCAGATTTCACATAATTTTGCACAGAGCAATTTTGGGCTGACCCTTTCAGAAATAAACGTTTTCACAAATTCAAAGCAAAATGTTTTAGAAGCATTCAATTTTATCGTAGATTTCGGTAGTTGAACGACTGATTTTTTGATCGATTTCAGTCTACACAATCATCCTGGTACAACAACAGATGGCGCTGCAAAAAAGGTCTCAGCTTACTGACACATATTTTCAGGAAATTCACAAGGGGGATTTAGAGGACGATTTCACTTCATGTGCACAAGAAAGTCGTACGCGACAGTTGTAATTCAGCACCCAGATCAGGTAGGGATATTCAGTTTAATTTACAATTTCAATGAGGTCAATAACAATTCTTTGATTCCTCAAAAATTTTCTTGGTATTTTTTTAGATTCCCACATAATTTGTATCGTTTCAATTTACCTTACCAGAACTGAAATTCTGTTCCACCTTTAGTATTTTTGACTTTTTTTGTACGTTTTCAAAAATGACGCCGCAATTTTCACAATAAAGACCATCTTCATTTTTCTCACGTTTATATCTACCTTTCTAACCCCATCCGTAAAGTGGAACTTGTTTTCAATATCAGTAATCGGTCACACGTCTACTTGCGACAAGAATGTACATCAAACTCTTAATGTCTTATTCAAATGTCGCAAGGAAAACAGCTTTGTATGTGAAAGTTCACCACTCACGTTTGCACAAATAACTGGATAGTCTGATGGGCATTGCAATTGATCCCAAAATTCTTATATAGTGTTATTATAGTGTTTAGTAACATTCAGCTTCCACCCCTAACAATCGCCTGTCCTCATGTTTATTCTCTGGTATTACGGTAATGATATGAAGTCTAATCGTGAATTTTCTGTTCTTTCGCTCACAACGTATCCTCTTCCAAATACTTTAGGATTGAATACCGTTCTAAAAATGTTAACTGACGTCTTCGTCATGCGTTGTTTAACTTACAATGTGTGCGCTCACAAAAGTCAACTTCGTCATGTAATCGTTTTTCTCAAAACCCTTTTGGACGCCAAATTACAACTTAGAAGAACACGATAAAATTAGGCATTCGAGTGTCAGTATTTGCAGCATAGATAGTGAAACATAACAAAAAACGAATTTAAATTTTAAAAAAATAATTATTAGCTTGAATTTCCATAAACGATTTGTAAAATACTATAGCCAGGCCAGGAAATGCAAATTTACAAAGTTATGGCAGTTTACTAGGAAAACAATGCCCGGCAAATTTAAAAAATTCACATAATTCTACAGCTTCTTAACTGTTTTTTTGAGAGTTAATCGATGGATCGAAGACAATGCGACTTATTTATTGGTTTCAAATCAAAATACAAATTAGATAACCAAACCATTCTTGAAAGCTAGACAAAAATTCGTCTAGTAATACGATGAGAAAGCTCTACCTCTGAAGAGTGTTGGAGAGGATCGAAATGTTTGTATGAATTTTGGCACAGACTATAAGTGAAGATTTCTGTCGTGAAAAAATCAATTCAGTGAGAGTCGCACACGAAAATTTTCGACCGGATTTCATAAAATGCACGTTAACTAAGCAGGTAGCAAACTAATGCTAATCACTTAGACGGCGGGGTAAACGACCGGTGTCAACTGATTTCCCCACAATGAAGTTCCACAAAATGAACCCACAACACAAAATTCAGGTTAATGTGACTAGACCAGTGGTATATCCAGGGCATCTGCACAAGGATTTGTGTTACAGACCGGCATATCGTTCGCCCCGACCAACTGTGTAACTAAAAGCAGTGAGCACAAAAAAGTTGTGTAGTACATTTTGACTCCATAGTAAATAAACTTCCACGAATGTATTTGATTGTCTGTTCGTTTCTTTTGTAGGACACGCTTACAGACGAATAGGCTTATAGATTACTTAAATTCAATAAATGCACCTGACCGTGATATGTAGATAGGTGTTCATAAATTTTCCCAATCAGACATTATTGTATAGTTGTGACATAATAGTTGAAAATTTCAGTCGAGGACTCTAAGTTTGAGGTGAAGTCCTATTCAAACCCGATAATACATCAGTGTCATTGCTGACGATAACTGAAAATTTTCACATTGTTTACAGATCTTACTGTTTCACCAATCAGAATACAAGAAAAAGCTAAGCCAGACTTCTTCTAGCAGTCTAAGTTCGAGTTAGAAATTAGTGCGTACAGAAAATGATGTGAACATATTAAACTTCTGTAATCAGACTCTGTGAAGACTGTAATATAAAACTCTAGAAAAAGTAACACATGAGTGTCGGTACGACTAGCACATTTCCCCGTTTTAGATTTGAAAATAATTTCCAGCTGACAACACCCCTCGAGCGATGTTATACGGTAGTCACATTTTCAGCAATGTTCTTCCCAATAAAATGTTCTTTGCGCAAACAAATAAATATTACATACCGGTAAGCTAAGTTTTATCCGAATAATTGTCAAAAGAATTGAAATAAGAGGGAAGTTTGCAAGAATCCGAGCTGAAATTATACGGCTGTCTCAGAATGCCCAGTGCCCTGTGCTACAACTTGGTCAAATATTGAGCAATCACACAAATCTAATGTGCCACAAAAACCGGATATGCCTTATCGCTCTTTTGGCATTTCGGCTACCATGTTGTTTTGTCAGCATTTTCAACGTTAGTTTCATAAGGTCCCCACGTGACTGGCAAGTTTTTTGGTAATCCTTGTCAAAGTTATGCTACGAGACGTCAACCTGACAAACGTGAACAATGAAATGTGTCTGGCGCTTCTATGCATGTTAGTAAATCTATGAGCCATTTGCAAACGACCCAGCATACCTGATCATACAATTGTATGGTACGTTAGGAGGCAAAAACACATTGTATGGGCAAAGAGCAAGGTATGATTACTAGTTTCACGAAAATAAGCAACATGACGTGTATAATTCCGGTCTGCATTCCAGAGTGTAATACACTTATTGGTTCCATAAGACCTATGCAAACAGGACTGAACAGTTGTTTGAAGTTTAGATGTATATATTCGAAAAAAATTAGCTTGCGAGATAAACGACAGAAAATTCGTGATTGTTAATCTTTGGTTCACCAACCTATTTCTTTTACTGAATTTGAGAAAGGTGCGGAAAAAATTAACTCGGATAAGTGTGATGTTTTAATGTTAACAGCTCATGCATTTGCAGTCAACTAACTAAATCTTTTAGAGGATGTTTTAGTCAATGAAATGAATTGACTAGCTATAATGAGGGACGATCAAGTGGTTTACTTTTGTAGTTCCGTTTCTTTTCACTTCTTTAATTAGTTATCATATTGTAACAGTATATGACCTTAGTTCATATGTTGTATATATGTTGCTGACATGACCATTTATTTGACAGGTTACCATTTTTGTAGTGATTGGTGTTCGGTCCAGCAAACATTTAAGTGAGGCATGTTAACTCACCTATGTATAAACGACGCCTTGTTGTACAAATCGGCCATTGATTTATCGATTACCTTGAGGCAGTTTCTGATGAGCTTGCGGGTGAACCTACTTCGACTTTTCGTTAAACACGTGTCTAGTTGAAATTCGGAATCGTAGAAAGAAAACAGAAGTATGTCCATTCTGTCATTTGCAAAATTGCGGACGGCAACATACTTTTGTCGTGCGTGGTTTTATAGTTCTTTGAATAATTCTTTGTCAGAAAGTTTTAACGCACACAAATCAGCCTTCTGCTTTCTAATATGATTTGTTCTTTTGTTGTCTAAAACGACTGTTAATGAATTGCTAAAAGGGAAAACGTTGTTGACCATGAAGAATTGCTGTAATTTTTTATGACAGCAATGATTACAGCTGGAAAAAGAAAGGGGTAAAACGACATCAATTATTGGTTCCCTACTATCAAAACACGTTTATATTATTTGAACTGTGTTCCTTTTTGATGATCTCATTATTTTCTTTTGTCTGCAACACGAACCAACTAAAACACAGTTAAGATAATTCGAGCTATTTATAAATCACTCTGTAAAGCTGTTTGTGTTCTGTTTTGCATGCTCCAGGCTACCACTACACATTTAGAGTACTGTCAACATAAGATTTTGCTATTGATTATAGTAAACGTTTCGAGCACGAAATTGCATCTTTAGCCAAAAAATCTAAACATATTTATGAACCGTTGATGCTTTTCTGTACCTGAAAAAATTGAATAACTTTCATCCGATGCAAATGCCGAGCCAAACATTTCACAAAATATTTGTTTGTTTCTACATAACGTTATTGTGTTTGCTTCTGCTGGATCAGCTATTCATGTTAATGTATCCTTAGATTAGCTTCTGTTAGCTTCACATTTTTGAACAGAAAACAATAAAATGAATTATTGTACTTGTGACAAGGCATTTTTTGTCTGTCGTCCGTGACGAACCTGCTCGTGACTGTTTGAATCACTGTTCAATACCTTCTTGATTGACATACGACTATGATAATTTGGGTATTGTCGAAAGCGAGTTGTTAAGCATGCGATCACATACGCATACATAAGTGGGATAAACTTTGGGTGGTGTGTTATATTCTTAGTGCATTCAGTTTCGAATGCAACATACCTTGTCTGAAAACTTGCGGTAAAACACACTCATGCGATCTGTATGTACAACTATGCACAGACAAAACGTCACCTGACCAGTTTGTCCGTTGGCCTTAAAAGTTGGTCACCTGGACCCAGTCGGCGGTAAGACACATTTCTTGCCATAAAGATCTGATACGTACACAATGTTGACGTGATAGGGTATTCGCTCTAGAGATGTTTCAGGGGAGTCACAATGGAAGTCCAACTTTAACTGTCCGTCTCGTCTACATATCCGATTTTGGACAACGCCCTAATTTCGATGTTTGATATCATGTGAAAAATTAGTTCCATTCAAAGTAATTATCTCAAGCCCTGCAATAAACGACGAAGACTAAACGTCTTACGATAAGATGAGCATTGTCAGAATATTTAGCTGTTGGTTGGCTCAACAGTCCATAGTGAGCTTGAGCTGGTGAATGGTGGTCACATTTGCCAATCTCACAGAACCAGTCTACACACTAAGTATCCTGCAGGTCTACAGTCCAGTCTGAACAATTATCCATCACCGCTGTGAGCTACCCAGACACAATCGAAGGATACTTTCACTTTAACCTGCAGAGGTGTCAGATCTTGGTATGACTAGTTCCGTCTCTGTCACCTGAATAGCGATGACGTTTTCTTGAACTTTTTCCCATTATTGTAGCCGTCTCGTTCTCTCGCGTATGTTTTCTGGATCTAATTTTTTTTATAGACATGCATCGTTTAATTTTTATTAGGCCCTCTAAAACATGAACAGGAATTGTGACTCTTTTCTCTTGTTGGTTAGGGTGACGACGATTCGTTGGATTTGTCCACAACATATTAATTGTTACAACTCTATGAAACAATTTCCTTGAACCACCTGATATAGTTTCTCAGAACAGTTTGTAACCAACTTTAGTTTTTTATTAGTTAAAAACTAACACGGATGATAAAGTGAACCTCGGCGAAAAGCGCTGACACACTGAACACGTCCGATCCCATTCAGCAGTCCTTATTACAGAACGTTTAGTCAATAGGTAAACAACCACTTGTCTGGTTCCCATTTTGTTGTAGAGGAATTCAAACAATGTCATTGGAATTCCCATAGAAAACCATTCCAACATCTTTCTTGATATGCCAGCCTTTGAATAAACGTGTTACACAATGTCAATCAGTCCTGAGTGACGCGTACCGCCAACGACTGAAAGAGTACTGGTCAGCGCCCGTAGCTTACCATCAAACTTTCTTTCAGTGTCATGCCATAATATTAAAATCACTGTCAGCTGAAGCAGTTATGCTGAGAAACCCAAGCTGATCACCCAGGACGCCAAACGATTTGTGTCATTTCATTCAAAAGTCGTTAGATTCTCTGTCACCTCAGATAAATGAATTCAAACCATGCATCTGTTTGACGACTTTTGTGGTCGTTGCGCAGTTGAAGTCACAGCAGGTGCTACTGAATTGACATGCAAACGCCCAGGCATACCTGCCTATGAGTTATGCTTAGACTGTCCGATGGCCTGGCTGAGCATCTAAGCAACAACCCTGTCAACTCCAATAGATGATCCCACTTTTAAGGCTTCTGTTTCAGCCAAACCCACAAAAGTCGTTGCAATTGTCGAGCGATGTTTTAACTACTGGCTAACAGTAGGGGACTTTAGTAAATATATACTGAAGATAACTCACAACTGCTTGCAGCTTTCGAATTTCCAGAATCTCAGGGTGAGTGGTACTTTTTGAAGAAGGACGCTAAAATCGTCTATCAGAATGTGAATGTTGTGGTCTTTCGTGAGTGGAGTACAATTTTCTACGACTAAAAGCATCTACTACTTACCGATAGATGAAAAATGCCCACATGATGTTTCAAATCTCGTTCTGTGTCCACTGAGACCCCAGCAAAATAACACGGAATAATGATTGCCATCATACAGATTACCAGCCACCTGATCCATGAGTAAAACACCGCTTGTACAACGTCCCACAGACGAATGAGGCAAGCGACTAGAAGAAAACGGTCGCCGATTAAGTTGAATGATAAAGCAGTTACTTTGTATTCGTTCTTACTGTGTTGTGTTTTTGATTTCCTACGAAGATTGGTTCCTTACTGCGAGAATAGGACAACCAGTCAATTTTAGCTATGTTAAACTCAATCCGTTGAGTCGAAACCGTTCGTCTAATGATGAGTCGTCAGTCCTGATCCCAAACACCGTAGTCAAATATTTAAGCGAGTTTCATGCCACTTCCTATTCACTCCAATGCCAGAAACTCTACTCTGATAGTTTTCTTTCCTGTTCGGACTCAACAAATAGAACGTGAGATTTTGAGTTTGTGCTAAGGAAGATATGCCGTAATTTAAGAAGTTATAGCATAAGCCAAGTGGTAACTGATGATCTTAGGTAACTATTGATTCAACATCTAATATCGCGTTCAAACCAGTAATTGAAAATCGATTGCCTTTTTGTTTAATTTGCCATTTATTTTCGTCTAACAGCTTCCGGTATTTCTTGTGCGTGTGCAATTATCCCTTTGCTTGTTAATTTCATATGAAACTCAGACTTACGATTACTCGTTCTAGAACAGTTGCTTCTGAATGGAAACAGGCGGGATAAAAACAACTCACAAACTCAACATCGTACATGCCCTTTCATCTCCTTCAGTGTAGATAAGTTAGCACGGAAGTTATCCATTTATCATCACTACAGTTGGAAAACAGAGTAATCTGATCAGCGTTCAAATATAGTTTGGTAAAACGTTTCGCACGGAAACGCGTCTATTAGCTGAGAACATGACACAACAAACTAGCGACCAGTTAATAACTCGATCTAAATTATAAGCACAGTGATGAACTTAGAGCTTCGAAGCAGACAAGCGAGAAAACGTACGGTTTTGTTTGTCATAAAATGACTACCATAAGTTTCTGTACCTATAACTGAAGTCACCTGTTTGTAATCAACATTTCTTGGTTTGATGGTTCCAAAGAGTTTTCATCCTTAAACAAGATTGGAGTATATTTTCAGACAATATGATGAAAATTGCCGGATATACACGAGAGATACATTTTTCATGCTGAGGTAATTGAAGTCAAAATACATAGGGAGTATACCGACTATTGAAAACACTTCATTCAGAGCTTAAATTGAAACACGTGTTACATAGGTCAACACAATAAGTAGCTGAGTCTAGTCCAACTTCGAAGTGATGAAAGTTACGTGAGATATACTCAATCCAAAATCATTCGGAAATTAAAACGTGCGTCATTCTCTCGTTGACATTCACTATGAGCACCAATGAGTTACTAAAATTAGCAGTTGTTGTAAGAGAACAAATTACAGCTGAAGGTGACAAAAACTGTTCACCATAAGTAGGGTCAAAGCTGGAAAAGTATTGTCCTGTCTGAAATAGCTTGTACTTGGGTCTATCTACTTAGGTATAAATGAAATTTTGAAATCTCGCATGTCGATGTCCTTAACGAATTTCCTTCTCCTGTAACACAAGATCCAGTTTTCGACAGATGAGAACCAGATGTGTCTTGTATGGATTTTACCTAAGTACAAAACTGAAGTATCATGTTGTTTCCTTTGGTAAACAAAAATAGATGGTTTAGTAGGGTTGATAATTTTAGACAAATAAACTGCTTGGTCATTACTTGTCAAAACGTGCTCTACATTAAAACAGAAGATGAAGCGAGTGTTTGCATTACTCATCCACTTTCTTCAGAGAGATATATAGCGAAAGGGTGGTTTTGATCAGTGTTTGGCATGAAGCTGAAAAACAGTTATTCCAGTTAAAAACATCCGGTAATTCGAATTCACCTACATACAACCATAGTCATACTAAGATGACTAGGTAGTCTTAGTAATGGTCGTCTACATACATTCATTTAATGGAGTAGAATACTTACTTAGTAAGATCACATTGCAATGTATGTAGGTAATGCTTATCACTGATAAAAAAACACAATTTTAAAACTGTAGACTTAAAGAGGACGCGATAAATGAGGTCAACTAGAAGAAGAAATATTAACGTATGAGAAGTTATTAGGCATACTCGATAAAAACTGTCTAGTGTCCACAGTTAATGGTTGTAATTTGTAATTTATTTTTCTACGTTTTGTACATACTGTTTTGTTGACTTCATCTGTACATTTGTTTGAAAACATCATGATCAGTTTTGAATTTACTGGCAACATGAATAAACGGAAGTTTCTGCACACCGTCTCTGTTTTCTACATTTTGGTGGTTTTTTGGTCGATGGAAAAATTGCACGGTGAAATATTTTGGTTCCATTGCCTCAACAACGCTCAACGTTCAAACTCTCACTCGGCGTGTGGAATTCATTATCCGGCATTGTCCGAGCCTACTTTCTGACGCTGTCCTTCTCTTGTACGTTAGTCTATTCAGTTCAGCCGACTTCCATTTATATTGATACCTCCTTCGCTTTGCTTGTACGTATACCTTTTGCACCTATCCGTTGCCGTCACAGCTCTTCCTTAGACTTGATCGTTTTTATAACTTGATTGGTTAGGCCACTAGAAGTGTTACGGTTGGCCTTGCTCAGTAAATAACATTATGGTTTGATTGATAAAAGTTTTCTTGCAAATTATGTAAACGACTAATGTATTGGACATCATCGGCCACCCTATTGTAGCAGACTTCTGGATGACATTTTCAGATTGGTCACAGAATAGTCATAGTTGGATTCCCTGTTATTTCTGTGTAATGATTTGTGGTTAGTATAATATCCACCTTCTCAATGTGAATTGACAAAGCTTCATAGCTTCACTAACCCAGAATTGTAATTCACCAAGATGAAACACCTACATCCGGTCATTCGACGCAGTGGGCGTGTACATCTGCTCACTACGTTCACCGGAGCACCAGTTAACATCGCTAGACCTTGAGCCGTCAGATGTACCTCAGGTAATCTAATGGTGCCTAACGTAATATTTATCTTTGTCAGTTTGAATAGATGGAGCCCGGTTAAATCATCATGGTGTACAGTACACGAAATAAGTAACTTATTCGCATCTTGCATAGGCAGCGGGAAGGTTTGTCTATCATTCAGTTTTCTCCTATTATTGCTCACTAAGAAGCCAATAGCAGTGATGAAATAGTGTAAACTTATCATAAAGCAACTCCGTTTTCAAAGTATCATGCAAAATCGTTAGACTTCGTTCAACCCTGCTAATTGGAGACGGTTGCTGGACTGGCAATGAGAATAGAATGTGATATATTTTCATTGCAGTTTGGCGCAACGCAGCTAGTACATTTAGAAAACTCCAACGTTAGTGGTGGAGCTAGTAGTGGTAAATGGGAATGTGGCTTCCATAATGACCGCGAGAGTAGGTACCGGTCTGCGATGCTTTGGACTTTTTATTGCAACGTAGGCTATACGACTGAAGAAAATCCATGACGATTGTAGACAAATGCTTGACGTATTACAGATAGGAACATGTCATAAAACGATCTGCAAAGTGATACATTCTATAGGAGTGGGATGAATCAAACTCTGTCCGTCTTGACGGAAAGGCAGCATTAAATGCCTCTCTACTGGAAGGATCAACAATGCCACATGTGTTTGTACGAAAGGTTCAACGACTACCGTGTGCTTTGCTCACTCATTAAAGACTAAGCCAAATAACCCTGCAGAATGAAAGGACTCGAAGTTATTTTCAGTAACAATCGGATAGGTAGCCTGTTTCGCGATAAAATCTTTTTTTTTCTAAAGGGCTGGCTGGTTCATCTTTAACTGGAACAAACTAAGAATGTATTGAAGGTAGTTTTCTCCATTACAACCAGCCTGAGGTTCGCTGTTGGTCTCTGTGGGTATTCCTTGTACGAACCAACCGAATTGGCACAGTTCAGAAATAAACATAAATCTATTTCTCTTGTCTCGCAAGCTTCCTCTTCTACTGAGGTACGTTCTGAGTAATTGCATCGCGCAGCTTAAGATAGACACCTT
>JTDE01000335.1:114140-208752 GCA_014338405.1 Paragonimus skrjabini miyazakii
ACAGGGTCTATTAGTGCAAATAAATGGAAAATGCTCTCCTACATGCACGATAGACTACGACTCGTTGAATTCATCAGGTCCATGGAAAATTGCGAATAAGGAAGACAGATCATTTGTAAAAGGACTGTAATACAGACTTTTCATTAACGTTTGTAAATTCTGACTCACAATCCTAATGGTTTGTATAATTATTTTGTGCGTATTTTTCCTTTTATCAGTTTTGCTATGTTAGTAATATTCAAATATTGGGATGAAATAACAAACAATTATGCTTCATGTTGCTGTGTCCTTCTGCAGAACTTAAGTTACAGAGTGAAAAGTCCAAGTGACCTTATAATGCATCAGTATTCGACAACTTAACGAACAGAACATTATCACAGGAAGAGGGTTCTATTCCATTCTTCAAGCACTTTTCAACGAAAAGTTATTTTTTGAGTATGCACTGCACTTTGAGCACAGTTGACTAAATTACAGAAATCTCGTAGGTTATATTAGGAAACTTTTCCCGAATATAATTTTTCTCTAATTCCACTAAAGTTACACATGTGCTACAGTTCACTAATCACTTCCCGTTGCGTGTGACCTCGTCTGTCTTGTCCTTATATCCTATTCAATTAACTGTACCCAATCAGGATAACCTTGATGGTGCTTTAACCTCGAGAATATTGCTAAGCGAAACTATTCTCTTCCACGTTGAGGTGAAAGTTGCGAAAATATTGAAAGTTATCTTGTTGGAAAAATTTCAGAAAGAGAACACTGGTGAACGGTAAATGTTCTCAGATAAAGAATAGTCTGTTTTTATTCGAAAGTACCGTGAAAATATCCATTGTTCATATCATGTCATGCAAAATACTCGAAAAATAAACGATTTACGCATCATTCATACTTGTTTGTTAACTGTTGTGAAGTGTAACGGTATTATCGAGGAAACAATCATTGAACTGCGTATTACCAGAACAGAAGGAGGACTATAATATTCTCAGTTTTCTTTCAGCAAATGCACATCAGAAGCAGACGTGAATAGATAAACTTGCAAAGAATCAAACGATTAAGGCAAGTTAATCAAATTCAGGGTGAAAATGTAAAAAGATATTTGATGGTAGACCTCGTGTACTCAGCATGGCTGAATCAATTGTGGGTAACGTTTGATGGATGCTACGTACCAGCTCGATAAAAATAGTGATTGGGTCAGAACGGTAGCCAGTCCATTTAGTAGATTAGTCAGCCAACAGTATCGTGTCAACTGCTGCACGGAATGTTCTACTAGCTGTTTTACAATGTCACAATTGTGAACATTTGGGTAAGCGTTCAGCCGTAAGTTAACCGTACTTTCTATCTGTGTCTGCATACACCTCGCCGAAAATGTCCAGACTTCAAGGAGGTAACGAATGTGATAAAGTAGGGATTGAACCATTAGGTCTAGGTAGCTATCTTTTGTATGCCGATTGCACAACTTCCCTATACCATACCCTCAACAGTCACTGATGGTAGGACATTACAGATGCGCCTAAGCTGATCTACGTTAACACTTCTACAGAACTCACAATCTATATTGGCTGCAACAACATAGTTTAATGAGATAGATGGGAAAATCCGTGTTGTTTGTCTCTGCCTCGATTATTTGCCATAAGTAGACAGGGTCAGTTCTGACTAGGTATTGGAGTGTTATGCTTGGAGTGAAACTTATTCTGAAACAGAGCAAAACTTAGTATAAATACCACAACAGCGCTTGTTACTTAATTCGGAAGACGATGAACGTCGCACTCGACCAAAAATGAACTGAGCGTTCGTTGAATTTGGTTAGTTACTAAGAACAACTGTTCCTCAGAGCCACTACAATTAACCCGTTTATCTCCAGCCGGTGGTTGTATACTCTGTCCCAGTTGCATCTTTAGTAAATACCGACTGTGGTAGGTAGTGTCTACAAGTCCCAGAGGCCCAAAAATAATTTCACATTTCTCAGAATCACATGAATCGGTTAAACCTGTGAGGTTTCTTGGCGTAACCTCAAGCGAAGTCGAAGTATCTGGACTCAGTGATTTAGCTTATATTTACATGTTTGATATAAGACTTGAGGCTTGAAAATCAAAGATGTGATATTTGCGCATATTGCTGTTCAAAGCTTTGGAGTGATATTGCGAAATGGATATAGTGGGGTTGATATGGTGATTAAAGGGATTCTCATAGAAGAATGTGAACATACGAATGAGTAAGCTGTCTCTGACTCCGTTCGCAGTTGCTAGTGTAAGTACACGTAAACTGATAGTCAGCATTAGAAACAGCATGGCTTAATGCAACCCGCTCATTGCTTACGAGGTTCGGATTCTGAGATAGCAGCAACGAGCATACTTTAATATAGAAATTCTTGAGCCGTTGTGCAGATACCATTGTGACTCAGGAAACTTGTCTTTGCGGTAACCATTCCCTGGAAGCTAATCGTACTGAGCCTTTGTTTGAGACTGTTAGTAACAACCTTTTGTACGGCGTACACAGACACAAATTTCTGAATCAGATGTTTGTTCTTTTAGCGAGTGTGGCTGTTACAGATTAACTTACTGCTAATGAATGGAATATGGATCAAAATGTAGTTTCTGGCAAGGTTGAAAACTTCGTTTTGAGTTTATTATATTCTGGGTAAATTGAGAGAACAGGTTTTCCCAGTAGCCAAAATATCTAAGACACGTACAACGCTGTTCGATCCCACACCGTAACTGACCAAAAACTTGAAACTATTAGTAATTCACGTAGCGGGCTTTGTGAAAAAACAAGATATCGTCAACCGTTTTCCATATGGAAAGAGAAATCGTATCTCCTTATTTATGTCTGCAATCACTGCTGGGGACAAACCTGCTTGTGTGACACTTACAGTGCCCCAACTACCATAGAAAAACACCTATTCGCTTGTACCATTCCAGGTCCAAAGCGTATGTTCCAAGCGCCTTAAACACATGAATTCTCTAGAATATTCTGTGTTACAGCATAATTAAAATGCATCCATTGGCGGTGTATGAGTACAGCTAATTAACGATACAAGTAATGGAGTAAAACAAATAAAATTCCTGACATGTGCACTCATCAGGGTTTGACCCTAAAATACTGTTATTCGTTACCCATTGATTGGTTCTTTTGTGTACAAATGAACACGTTGCTGGGATCACAGAGTCTAACTGACAATAATCATCATGGGTTAATCTTGTTGGCTATCTATAAACTGTGGTGTTTGAACAGAAATCCTAACGAAGCTCAGTATCACTGGCAGAACCTCCAACCGTTGGACAATCGCTAGTTGAAAATGGTGCGTAATGTCTGAATACAATGGTTACGAGGCTAATACACCAAACAGATGAATCATTTATGGTTTGTATGCCCATAGTTACGGGCTGAGAGTTATGAAAATGGCTCAGTTACAAACAAGGAACCAATACTTCTACAGCAAGGCTAGAATCTCGAACCATTATAAGGGAGGACAGATCGCAGTGTTTATATTAATAGGGTGTCTCAGATCAACTGCGTTGGCTTAACAATTCGGCATTGAAGACACGAACTTCAGACGGGTTGAGAACTGTGAATATGTATCTCTGAATTTTACGGACATTTATGGATGAATTAGCGTTAGTCAGTCACGCTTTGCACATTGATGGACTGCAGGTTAACCTGGATTGCCCTTCGGTAGTCTGCGAACACACAAGTTTGTAAATGCTTTAAGTTAGAGCGCTTCAGGCTTAAAGACTACTGTTTTAGCCTCTACCGTTCTAGGCAGAGTTTTAAGCTTCCTTAATAAATCCTGCACTTCACTTTGGCCATTTGGTTTAGCCAATGCCTTTAGAAAGTCATTATCGAGCGGTTCTTCAAGTCGGATATAAACCTGAACATTATCTGAGGTGGACGTTCGGACCGATAAATGCCTGTGGAGAGCGAATGAACATTAGGACGTGCGTGTCTAGAATTGTTACAGTCGTATTGCACTTCATGTCGTCGTTCCTGTCAATTAGCTCAGAATGCAAACGGAACGCTTTTATTCCATTTGCGTTGGGTGAGTAGGTGTCTAAATGTGACTGTAAATTAATGGTAGGTTGAAACCAAGTAGAAGAAAAAATTACAGCAAACAACTGGTAGACCACTTAATTTCGCTTACTGATTAACGTCGTTAAAATTTTGTTGTGAACTGATAATCAATTTGTTATTGATTATAAGAATTGACAAATGGAATGCAGAACAAGCGACCGAGTCGATGTAGGTTTGAAACGGCTCGCTGACCAGACAAGGATGTCCAGCTCTTATACAATCTTGTTTCTAGATTACTTTCACCACAACCGACATGAACGCAGTACAACGACACGCAGGTTGTAAAATAAAACGCGTTATTTCTATACACAACTGCCTACTAAATTGACAACTTACCTACAATACAAAAGGGCCGTCGAGCGAACTGAATCCTTCCTCTCCATGTTTGGTAACGCGAACGACAACCAGCGCTCCAGAGACGAATGCAAAATTCCGTGAAGAACCAAAATAAAATCGCCAGTTCCTGAGTTAAAGTAGGAAGAAACGAACGCAGACTGTTGAATTAAGCTTACGGAACAATGAGTAAATCATAGTCAGATTGCTTTGGACACTTGATTGTTCGGTACAAACTCCTGGAAGTCCGTAGGTTTCCGACTTGTGATTTGCGTTCATAAAGTTTGATTTACATAGGTTCAAATGCCCATAAGGTTAATCGTAATGATGTAATACCTGACGATTTCAGTTTGCCAAATCTCAAATTATGTGCCTTTAACAAGTTGGCATTCGTCTAGCCTGCTAACTTATTCTGAACGGGATCCAACGTTGTGTTTTACCAAAAGTAAACTCGTTTCTATGATAGCCAAAATGAGGTTGTTCATGAAGAATTTAATTCACTTTTAAAAATTAATTCGAATAACATCAGAGGTTGTAACGTATCCACTGGTCAGTTGTCACGTTCCGTGTAATCCGACGTATAGTTCTTATTTCCAGATAAAAACTCTCCCTGAACAAACTGACCACTTCATCTGAGAAACCTTTGGTCTGCAGCGTTGTTAATAGTAGATGGTTTTAGGCTATGATAACTGAGGGTGTAAAGTTATTTGCACGTTGGGCATCAAGTTATCTCCTTTCGTTTCTCGGTAACCCTTGTAAATAAAAATCACCCGCACTTTCTCAACACAGTAGATTCCTAAGAATGCATTACACACAATGTTTTTTGACTTCCATTGTTGCCTGCCAAATTAGCACGAGTTTTATACTTGAACATGACATAATTTGAATGATTTGTAAATTTAAGCGCGCCATTGTTAGACTGATGGTGTGTTATCCATCGTTGCTTAAAACAGTCAATAAATAGATTTATTTTGTACCAAGCATCTAGGACAGGTCTGACAAAAACAGTCTCCTTTGTGTCCAACAAACAACGTTTCCGTTCACTGTTTTAGAAATGTCTATAATTTTGACGTTTAAGTTGATGGTTACTATCCAACTGAGGCTGCATGCTTCTACAGATTACTCTTTTTTTCATACACCGACCAGTTTTGTTTCTTGAAATCCGGCAACCTCCATCTGTTTATGATTCAAACTTGTCGATGAAAGTGAAACTGCATTACCCAAAAAAGTGGATCTCAGAACATTATCGGATAACAGGGATTTCTTACTGATGTATAAAATATCGCAGCAGCTATATGGCGCGTCGTATAATCAGAAACACACTCTGACTGGCGTACACGATATACTTAAAAGTGTTTCCGGTCAGCCTGCTTCCTGTCTAATCAGTGCTGACCAGTGTTCCGTTAACTGAGGCAAATGAAGCCAAACTAAGTTGGAAGAACCATAATTCTTAAAGGTTGCATTGAAGTCCACAGTAATTTTTCCACTGAGTTGGTAAACAACTGTATTGTCGGCGGTTCAGTTTTTGGTTAATGGACGTATGCTAGTATTATTCCAGCACGAAAAGTAGCTGCCTCCAAATATCAATCGCACATCTGGCAGTGTTTGAGGAACTCAGGTTTAATCACTGGTTACTCTCCAAGAAACTATTAACAGATGTCGCTTTGCATCATGGTTCTCAAGCTTACCTGTTCTACACAATTCAACATTCACTGAGCAGTGTGCGCGGCTCAACAGCTATGATGTCTTAGTTTCATCAGAGTATTCCACAATCTCCATCAAAAACTTTTGTTAGAAATCTTGTAGACTTTGGTCTTCGACGTTCCCTTATTTCAAATATTCAAACTTACTTTATAAATAAAGCAGAGCTCACTTGCTTGATTGGACAAAGTTCCTTTTCTATTCAAATGGAATGAAGGAACCGGCATGACAAAATCTCTGCCTCTGTTCTTCCCTGGTTATATGACTAATGGGCCATTTCTCTGTAGCAAGATTCCTCTGAACATGCTAACGACAGAGTGTTTGCAGTTTACGCAAGAATGCCATCTACTCTCCACCTTTGCAGAAAAACCTTTCAAATTTATTGAAGCCGTCTGTTTTTCTCTACCTCATCCTTAATAATTTGAAATGATGGGAACCTCACGCTTCACATGGTGTCAAAATCATTCTGCTTACTATGTCCTGCTTTCCGTTAATTGTGCATTTATTCTCAATACTAACTGTCAACTATCTGGGTCTATTGTATCTTAACGAATTTGTCAGACAGGTGCATTTGGCAGCCACTTATAACAAAGAAGCTATCTTTTACGCTTTACGCACCAGAGTGTGATCTATAGTTTTGTCAACTTGTTTACCTGTTTGCCATCTCACGCAATCTTCCCAGTTGGCTATGCTGTTCTTTTGTACTGTTTTCTACGCTTGGTGAGAAGATTGTGTAATGGTTCGCATACGCCTTGGATCAAAGCTAACAATACTAAGTACTGAACTACTTCCATCAAAATTGCCGAAACACTTCAGATCGCGTTCACTTTCCTTAGTTAATTCGTTGCAATCCAACTGCACTCATTTCGAACTCCCACAACTACAAATTGTTATCTGGGCTTAGGACACGGTGCAACAATTCACTCCTCTCCAAGTTTGTATGGTTACGACTGAAGAAGGCTTCTCGTAGACTTTTTGACAGATTTAGCTTTTACGTTTGTACGAACTTCATCAGCTCTAGCTGAATGACAGTGTTTAACAGTCTCCCTGGGTGCAAAAATCGCATTTTCATTCAACGTAATGTTTCCCACATTGACGACAATAAATAGACCTCTTAAGAAACTAGTCGCCCAATTGTAAGCATTATGATTATTAGTTTAAATATCATGGTAACAAATTATAGACGTTAGCAGAAGTCCGTGATACCGATCGCAATTATCGTATTGCACACATTATTATTGAACCGACCTTCATGGTCTTATTGCGCAATTGATTTTTAGACAAAGTATGTGACCCATGTAACCGCTGATTATAGCCTACTATTTAACATTAATGAGACGCCGGTAACTGCAAGAAAATCGGATATCAGATTATTACGAGTTGTAACCTTCAAATTTAAAAACTACGGTTGATTGTTAATTCCTTATGTGCGTAAATTTAATTCGCTTTATGCTGAGAGAGGTAGACGGATTGTATTCTTAGCTCATACTATTCTAACGAATTTCGTTCACAGGCAAGCTAAGAAATGCTGATTCCAGATTTTCTTTTCAGAGAAAACACTGTGTAAAATCAGTACACGGAGACAGGGGGCTAGCACACATGCACAGTTCTCTCATGTCCCTACATTGTCACCCTGTGGCTTCAACCTCAACGTTTAAAGAAAGTTTCACGTTGCACATTTTGTAAGACAACGTCAACCCTTCTTTCCGTCATTCACCGGGCAAGTGGCCCTTTCCTTGTGAATTTTCGTACTCTTATGTCAGATACTTTACGCGTTTGAGCTCACTCGCCGTCATCGTTTATAGTTGAGCTTATTGATGAATTTGTTAACTGCTAATTATTACGCACGCGCCTCTTTCCCTTGCAAGTAATCCCCAGTAACTGTAACAGAGGGCAAGAGAACCTAATCTTTGTGTAGCCATCGATTACTGGTATGACTCCCTCCATCAAAAATGTTTGTAAAATGAAGTAATTCCGGCGCTTAATTGATTTGTTTTGTAGGGGTATTCATTCACGAATGAACTCCAGTTTGCAATATTGGATGCACCAATATAATTCCCGTGCCAGCCGTTGATTCAGTATCTCTGCATGAGTGTCCTTTGTTCAATTTTTGTAGCACACCCAGTAACTACTGTACTCTGTTGAAACCGTTTCGTTGAAACCGTTCAAACTGACGATACTTTACTGAGCATCAATGAATCGAACTGTGCAACTTATCGGACTTGGTTGATAGGAATGCCAGAACTGCGGTAACTCATCGTCCAGGCAACGAAGACCCCTTGGAGTTTACAAACTTAGGGTAAACCAGTTGGTCAGCAAATTGCTTGTTGTGTTTCGTTGAAAGAAATCAATGAAATAGAGAAATGTCGTTGGTATTATTGTATTTCTTGAACAGATGCATTTCATCTACGGATGATGGAATAAAAAACAGACACTGCTTTTCATGGGAAGGTGTAACTGAACATGTGTAGAAAAAAGGGTCTTTCCGACAAGTAAAAGGTGTAACCGCCGTTCTGTAAGAACCGCCTACGGACTATTTTACACAAGCGGTTCCCGCGGGTAGACTACTAAGGTTTCGTCCCGTCACAAGTTCGGCCTTTAATAATGATATTTCACAATTCAGCGTCACAACGGGAGGAATTGTTATGTCAGTGAAAACAGAACAGCTCACTACTACTGTAAGTAAATTCCACAACATCATTTCAATCGTTACTTCTGATCTGTATGTTATGCTTGATTCAGCAGTGAGCCAAAGTATTTTCGTATTAAAACTGCTTAACAAACAAACCACTATCACAACTAATCAGCACTGATTCAGGTCGCCTGACTTCAGTTGACTTAACGTTGGTTGGTAAGGTAGAAGAATGTTTGATGACAATTGTCCGGCAAAATTACCGTGATATGGAATGACGTTGGTAGTTTCTTTTTGAACCAAGCAATTGTGCAAACAATTTTCAGTAATCCACCAACATGGAATCTGTCTATTTTGTCAGGTTGGCAGAGGCTGCCTTAAGAACTTTGTCTTCTAGTCTACTCTGATGTCTCGGAAATTTATTCATAGGAACTACCCAGTCTGACGTACTTTGTGCACTTTGTGTTTTACTTATTGGGTGCAGTATGATTCCCGTAACTGTTATCACGATATCGGGCACCATCTGAGTAAGGGATATTATTTTACCTATGCTACCGACGACTGTATATCAAATGACACAAAGTACCATAATTTCCCCAAAACATGCAGCAAAGTAGGTCACTTCATAATACGAGGAAACTTCTAGGATGAAATATCGGTAAATCATGGCTTTGGCAGCTGGAAAATCACTGATGAGTAGTCGGAAATTTGGTTATTTTCAATTTGTACATCACTTATCCCTGATCTGAGACTTCGCACTCAGATGGACTTTCCAGCTAGCCTTTTTACAAAAGAGGCACAGGATTCGGGTTTTGCCCTTGTTAGAGTTGGTCAGTATTGCGTATCCTTACATGGCCACGCTTTCATGAGGCAGCCATGTTGACCACTGAGCTATTGACCTCATGTTAGGCGTGATTAAGTTAACATATCGCATCATACACAGGCCTACTATCCGAGAATTAGTCTTTCTACAATCAACTCTAGCTAGGCAATGATGTCCAAACGTACCAAGATATCTTGAATTGTTTTAACCGACGACTCATTAGCAGTAACCTACTGTATAACATAACATACAAAACCTTGCATTTTATTCCATAAAGTTCAGCCGATTACTACCTGTGCTTTGCCAATCTAATCAACCCCGTCTGCATAGATCCTAATACCAGACAATTCATAGATATCTGAGCATTCCGTGACAATGAAGTAAAACTCTCATAGAGCACCGATTTTTTCAGGAGGATTGTGTGGATGATTCCACTTGGAAAACAACATAGTGCACGACTTTACTGCACGATACTGGACACACCTACTGACCACCATGAAGACCACATGAAGACCAACCACTAAGGCAGAATTCGGGAAAGTCCTCTCACGAGAAAGGCATCTGGTATTTTTCAAACCCCCAATGCACTACATGTCCCAAGAAGCGACTTAAATCTTCACACATTGAGACTCATACTAACATATCTCCTTCCGTTAGCAACCTTGGTCACTAAATTATTCGGTTCCTGTTTTGATAATCGAATTTGAAGTTGTTTAAAAATAACTTGTTTTCACTTGAACTCCATCTATGCTGTAATGCTTTTTCTAATTTTTATACGACAGTCAACTTCTGAGAAGTAAAATCTTGAAAAAATGATGTTTTGTAGACATGAGCTTTTTGTGCAGTCTCGTGGTAATCTTATTATAACATTTACCGGTATCAAATTTACAAGTTTATTCAAGCAAAACATCCACCTAAGACAAGTTGAAAGCTGGTTGACCGGCCCTGTCTCATTCTGGCCATAAAATGCCTCCATATTGAGTTGCGCACACACCACTTGTCCGATTGTCAATTTCTATGGAGATTTATAAGACTCGTCAATGATGTGAACTGCAGAAAAATGGATCAAACCCCAGGCTGTTCACCAAAAGTTACATAAAAATAATGCAGCAAAAATGTCTTTCCAAAAGACTGATAGCAAAGTATAGTACATTATATATTGCTTTCTCATTGTTTGTCTAGTAAAATTTTTATTAATATCACACAAACGGAGATGCAAAACTTCATTTGTGAGTACGGTTTGCTGAATTCCCAGAAAACAAAACAGATGATTCTAATCCTCGTCTGTGCTGCTGTCAAAAGGTATTAGCTTAAGAATTGAAACGGCAATATCCTCAAGAAACGTTGAATAAAGTTGGAAGTATATTAAGTTTGAAAATCAACATTATCAGCTGCAACACCTGCAGATATTTCTTACACACAAAACAAGCATAGCCTATTGGTGTCTGCAAGTTTTCAGGAGCTAAGGTGAATGGAACTATTGTGTTGAGTTTAACCACGGCAACACATACAGAAAATAAAAAAACAACACTTAACGAATGTAACTTAAGAAATGTAACACACTCTTCTGTGGAAATATCTGTTTCAAAATTTGTGACTCACCATGTAGAGCAGTATCCGTCCAGCAGAAATAGCGTATTCATCAACAGTGGACAAAACACTCAGAATCAAGCAGGTAAAGACTGAAGCAAAGCTGTAGGTCAAGAAGAAGTTGACTGACGTGAAAATGTTTTTAACAATTGTTTAAATTCCTTGTATCTTTTGAAAAGTGTTGCGTGCACGTCATTTATCCTTGAAGATCAGGTTAATTTGAATAACAAATACTGTCATATGCCTGAAGAATGTCCTTACTTGCTAAAGTTTGGTTGAAAATATTTTTGTACATCTATTCGGTAAATTTACAAGACATTTTCAGAGCATCAATTTGCTAGTCAGATGGAACAGTATTTTCTCGGAAACAATGGCTACACCTTTCTCAAGCTTACTGTCATAGGAGTTAGCTACAAGCAAATCGTTAGTTTATTCAAATGCACTGCTAACTTGTGAACATTAGAAGTAATCAAAAGTTGTTTCATTATCTAGTCTGTTCCAATCTGATTCTTGCTTGATTAACTAGGTTTCATTTTCCAGCAAACAGAAGAACAAGGTGATTGGCAGAAGATTGCGCCACGTAGTTTTGTTTCCTCATCACGTAGATGTTAATGGAAACAGTTTACTTTGGCTGTTTTTGCTTACTGGTTGGAGCGGTTTACACTATCAATGTATTGTACTCATTTGCGGTTCACTGCTAACTCACAAGACGGTATTCTAACATCAATTTTCTGTATGCAAACAATAAAATGTAACGATCTCTATAAATGAAATTATTGGGCACGACATTTTTTATGATTGGTTTATATTAGTTCTGTTACGGAATGATATACAACGCTTGTCAATTTAAACGATAGGCAACTGACTCAGAATGTCCGTAAAATCAGTGCTTAAGGAAACACATTTTCTCGTTTCCATTAAAAAAATCGATAAATATTAGATAACGGAACGTCGTTATTCGTGCTGGCGTGATCAAAAATACTACCACAGCAGCTTTACCTGACAGTGTCCCTCTCAGAAACAAGCCATGTAAACCAAAACGTGAAACAAACTCGTGTTGAAATTGCATTTTATGCCACACCCGGAATTTTTTTCATCCAGCTAACTTGGTAACAGAAGAAAGAATATGGCCATTCCTAGCTAACAACATTTCCAAAATATAAATTACTTTAAAGCCAAGAAAACGTTATTGAATGGCTTCACCATTGAGTATTTAAAAACGAGGGTGGTGATAACCATTACCGGAGTATTATTATTCATCTGCATGATTAACTACAGTTTGGTAATCAATAGGGTAATTACAGTGTAATTTGAAATGTGGATATTCGTAATGTTAAGGTTAAACAACTTAGAAGTAAAACTATTTCAGTGCCCTAGAAGTGAACACAAATCTTACAGATATGTAATTAAGATTGCATCAAAATATGGAATTCATGGAAGTGTAACGCAGTTGTTGAATCAAACTTACACACTAGATATGGATGACGCGTTATCGATGGTTAGTCATGGCGACTTCATTATGTTTACATATTTCTGATGCATACAACGCTGTCGTTTACAGTTCATTTGCGATTTGATCAGCAGCGGTCACGATACGAACTTCCCTTCGTTTGAAACTAACGTACAAAAAGAATATGGGGCTCGTGAAGCTGTTGCTTTTAGCCAGATAAGCCTGTTTCAACAATCCTCTACTTAACTATTTCCAGTTATGTTCTTTGGACGCCCTCAGCTTTACTACGCAGTTTACGTAGCTTGTCCTAAAGAACCAATGAATTCACGTTACACGGAATTAATTGACATTGGCAAATAACTCATTTTTTAGATACAGGGCCATGATTGTATTGGAGGTTAGATTGTCATTCGTAGTTTCACAGCAGAATATGAGTTTCGTTGCGAGATCATGCAATTATTTCGGACGGGAGTTAGAGATTTCTTCACTTGTACACGAAGCTTTGTTTTCGCCTTGTTAATTACTATTTATACATGACCAACTGGTTTGGAATAACCACTATGAACTCTACAGAACTGTCCACGTTTTGTGATGGTATCTTCAAACCACATTTTTGAAGATTTTAGTTAAATGACGGATAAGATTTTTATTTTTCAATGGTGCAAGGCTGACGTGGTGATTATATTAGCCGTTCCACGAATTGGCCAGATGTTTCCTACTTTGCGCCAAACCATCTGGATGACCGAGCAAATATATGTACACAGAATTTTGTTTTAATCATTCTGACAGTAAATCACCAATAATTAGCGTTCACAGCACTGTTCCCATAATTGTTTATTCGAAGTTGATCTTGTGTTAATACTGAAGTAGTCAAGTTATGAACGACATCAATGTTTGGGATAATAGCGATTCATGAATATTTCACGCAACAAAATGCTTAATTCCCGCAGAGGTTTTCAAAACAAATAACCGATTAGGTCCGCACCTAGCTCTGTACTTTGATACATATGTACATTCGGGAATACGTTGTTTTATGGAATAAATTATTACGTCGGTTACGATCGCTGACCAACGGAGAAAATCAATCAATTTGTTTGGCCAACAGACGGGTAACTAATGCACGTCAGTGTGCAACCGTCAAATTACTGGTATGGGAAACAAGGAACTTGATGTCGGTGCCATAAAGCTGCTCCATGTCTTATCTTCTCTATTACACTGCAGGATTGAAAATGTCCAGCGTGCATGACACACATTTCCGGCTTATTTTGCAATTGCAATCCAGTGGTCCAGTAAGTTGAAGGTTCTGCGTTTTCTAACTTCCGTATATCTGTAAACATCGTCGCCGGTCCAGTATAATTTCCGTCTTAAATATGAGCTAATCCAGAGTAAAATAAGAGACAGAACTCTGTTAATCAAGTGTTGCACTGCGACTACATATCTGTTGTCATCCGGAGGGAAGTTTGTTTCATAAACTTATTTTAATAGCCATCCCATTTGTAGCTGTTGCCGGGATTATTGAAAACATAATACGTTTTACGCTGTTGCTAAAGCCATGTTAGTAACTGAATAGGCTACTGTGTAATACACCTCGTCAGAAATGACTGAATAATTTATTCATTAAAGGTGTGCTGTGTGGATGTTTACATTTTTCCAGGCGGTATGTTAAACGTAAGTTTCCGAGCGGTACTTATAAAAACATGTATAGTTCCGCTTGTTGAGCTAACAGCCACTCTTATAGAAGTATATGTACTAGTTTAATCACTCCCTCGTATCGAGTAAATTTATATTAGCACACCTTTAAATATAAACGACGCGGGCGAATTGTGTTGTGTACAAAGAAGGATCGTTGCTCAGTATAAATGTAACCAGAAACAAATGTTTGGCTAAGGTCTTCTGCCGACCACCAACGTAGAATCTGAGGTGTTTGTTGTCATTCACATTTCTAGAATGATTCAAAAGCAACTTTCACGACTTTATCACTCCGAACTAACTCGGCTGTTGCGTTACAAACAGTTATTTTCATCACATTCATCATCGAATGTGTTGTTTATTTATTGTGAACATGTTTGTTACGAGTAACATGAGAAGACATAAGCGTCATTGAAAAATCAGTTTTAACCTGGAAGGTCATTGAAAAAGAGATAGACAAGTTGGTCCCACCTGACAGCTTACTATGTCAACCCAGGTTTATGTAATATAATATTATTAAGTAAATCTGGAATCTTTTGCAAACAAACGGTTTTTTTGAGAATCTTGGCAAGAATCAAAACAAAAACCGCGTTTGAGACCAAATGAATTCACAAGCAAAAGGATTTTCTACTTTTGTATCCATCCATTCAAATCAGTTTTAAGAGAAAGTAATCAATAATCTCCCGTATCGCCCTAAAGCTTTTAGAAGAAATTTGTGTAATTCAGGAAAAATCATGTGTGAATAAGCGTATCCTTGAGGAATGTGTGTTGTTTGTGGTTGACGTAAATCAACAATAGTTATCTCCGTAATCCAATATACCAGGCACAAACATTAGACGCTGTAATCCATATGTTTCCGCTGAAACTAAGCTCACTGATATCTGGATAACAATTGTTACATATAACAGTTTTGTAGGACTTGTTTTCTTACTCAAAGGATGAACCAAATCACAACAAAATATTTTTCAATGATCATCCCTTCAGCAGTATTCACATAAAATACAAAAAATATTCGTTGCACGTAAACAAGTTTTGTAAATAAAAAAGCGCCACTGCGTTCTTTTACAAACCAGGTGTGTGCGGTTAATTCTGATATAATCCATTCGGTTAAAAGACTGGTAAAAATGTGGCATACCATTTAATCGTTAACCTATAGTTTTACTCCCATTCACCGTGCATGTATTGCACGAGTATCGTCTCTACTGAGTACGCAGCCAAACCGTCATGATGCAGTCCATGCTGTGGTATTATTTTTGTCTGATACACGTATGTTTAGCCGATACTGAACGCCCAGACTATCAGAATGATCGAAAACTTATCAACACACCTAATCGGATCCTCTCAACTTACCAAGTTATCTGCTTAGGTAAACAAAAGCGACGGTGTGAATAACGTCCAACCTACCCATATTTTTTCTTTTAAGGGATGAATGGCTAACGGTTGCACTATGCAACTGCCCGGAGTAAGATATATATGTACATCCAATTTAACCAATAACAGATATGTAATTTTTTCCAAATCAGTTAGATCGCTCTTCGCCCGTGGTCACTTTAGACGGTTTTCAAACGAACGTGCAAAATGTCAATCGGTTGAACGACATTAAGCCCGTATTCAAGGGATAACCGTCATCTACCCATCTTAGATTCTCACCATCCTGTTTAACGCATTTATTTCTTCAACACTTGATGCTCATGATGCGTTTGCTTACGGTCCCTGCTGGCATACGCAAATCTGCCAGTCTAACACACGTGATGTGATTTCACAAAGCCTTCACCCAGGAATTGTTCGTCTTTCTGTCGTTTTTCTTCAGTGAACCCGTATGTATTCCCTGTTTTCCCTGTTTGAATGATTTTACCAAGTTTTGCACCAATCATTTTTTATATTCACTTGAGTCAGTCGTCGGTTCAGTATTACTCACGCTGTGGCCTACGGTACATAACAATGTTCGGTCAGTTTACGAATCAATCCGATCACCGTTATTTCATATAAATGAAAGAACTTCACACTTGCTTGAAACCGTATCAAACCTGTTCCAAAACATTCACTTAAATTAAATGTACAGAGTAAACGGTTTACACTAAGCCGTGAACTATTAATCCCCGAGCTGTCGATGCTCCGCAGAACTTGCATAGTATAGTCGCGGTGAAAATATCAAAACCACTGCCACTAGACAGTGGCTGTGAAGTCTCTTTTTAGGTTGGAAGGACACTGTATTTACAGGTGTGTCCCGCACAAGCTTTTCACACGCTGGAACGAGAATGTGCGCAATATGTTTCAAGGTATGCCGACGGACAGTCGTAAAGTTGTAGGACGTATGCTTTGTCAATCAACTATTCATATGGCCTGTAACAGTGTCCACAAAATCGGTCCAGCGCAAATGGTCACGGTTGCTCCACACCTGAGAGTTTCGGATTTAGGGAGTGAGTCGAAGTCAGACGTCTTACAAACATCTAACGATATAATCAAGCAATGAAAACATTTTTAGGATTATTGTTTCTATCATCATTACGGTATTTCTAGTGTATTAGTTCTCTTTTATGCTTGCTTACTGGCGGGAGTGGACATGAACAGCTTGCTTTGGCGGAGCGGCACCATGATGTTTCCAGGGCTAAGTCACTCTACAAATGAAGGTCATTTGTCGGCCTTAGTAACAGCGGACTAGAATGCTTTAGTATTACTCTAGTATTCACTTTCAGACTGATGAACTTGTTCCATTCGCTTTAGAAGTAGCATGACAACGTCACCAGTGAATTTTCCGAGGTTTCAGAAAATTAACACACATCTGTACTGTACTATTCCGTAGAATTTTGTGTGCAAGCAGTATCTTCAGCTGAGTTAATCCTACTTCAGAAACCGAAGTGCCTGATGATTGATAATCTTTTTAGATAACAATTTTTCTACCGGATCGTTTGTTTTCGCATACATTGCCTGTATGTCTTAAACTCTGTGATCATGTGTAACACCGTTTGGTTGCCCATTTTCATATCTCACTAAGCCAGCGGAACTGTGATTAATCTCTATAACACTATTATGCATATGTTTTGAGGTCGATCCATACATTCTTCGTTTATGGCAAGCTTACTGTCAAAACTAATGTTGTCATGCAGTTATGATGCCATGGATCAGCAGTATTCATGCTGACTGTCAAGCGGAAGATTGATACTTATTCAAGTCAGAAATAACAAACGGTTTTGATGTCTTTGTTCTGAGTTATCAAAGCACAAGAAATGACCAATACTAATATCAAATACTGAGCAGCAAAGTAGCGGACGTTGCTTTTCTCTTAAGAGCTGCATTATTAATGATAAATTTGATTTTCCTTGCCGCCCACTCACTGAATCTTAACGTCGATTGTCAAGTACAGCCGCGTAACCTTTATTGGGTAGACCATAGTCCCACTTCCATCAGACTTCTGTTGATGACCGAAAACTCTACGGAAATCTCTTAGTGTCCGATTAATGCAATTCGATTTTTCACCCTCTCCTTAAAGCAACCATGAGTGTCTAAATAGTGTTTTGTGTAGGTAGATGTGAAAACGAGTGATTTTGAGCAACTAAAACCCGGATTTCATTATAAAAGTGTCCACGTATAACCCATTTGTGCGACAGATTTTTGACGACGTCGTCGTAGATGCCAACCTGAATAAGACAAGTCAGTAGTTCTCACTCTGCAGATTTTCTCAGTGAACGTTGGAGCTAAGGATTTTTTAAACTGCAGTTTTGCCTCAACGCTCCAGGCCCTCTCAGTAACCATGGAATTCTTCAACTTTAACGGAAGTAGTGGGATGCAGTGAGTTAACGTTAACTTCAACTGCAAAGTCACATAGATGACCTGATGTCGTGACTGAATGAAGTCGCAAATTACTCATCGCTGAGGGAGTACTAACGGCTCGTTAAGGTTATAACATCTAATACTGACTACTTACACAGCAAGGTACAGCTAGATGAGGCTTAACATGACTGCTCGTTTACAAGAGGGTCCACTAGAAATGCATAACAACGGAAAGTAACCCAAAGATCGTCCATCGATTGCTGTTGCACCTGCAAACAAAAACAGTAGCACTGTTGCGGAAGGATATTCGTCATTATCATCAGAAATTAGTAAGCAGGTTTATCATCGTGTCAACACTTCTATGTGTCAATGGAATTAAACTCGTGGAAAGCACTTTTGCGATTCTACTTTTGCTAAATAGAGCTGGGTTCACTGCATTTAACGTTTAGGCAGTTAATGTTTTTGGAACTCATCAGGTCAGCGGTTTTCGTTAAAATCAAGGGAATGTATAAAAAGTCCTCGATGAACTGAAGCGGAAAGGGTTCATGTAATGCATCACCTCCGTAAAACAAACAAGCTCTTTAATAACAACCTGACTGGTCCGTGTAAAATCTCTCCATCAGTAAGGATAGAGTGAGTAATAACACTGACATTACCAACTGATCTATTCGATCTTTTCCATAGAGTAGAACAAGTTACAAAGCCTTCGGCAACCATAATTACACGCTCTGTGATTACTGAAGAATATTGTTACCGAACTGTTGATTGTAAGTCGATTGTCTTATTGCCTATAATTTCAAGTGTTTGTTGATTTACATCGCATATCGCACATTACTGCTTAATAAACGTCTTGAATTTCAAAACGGCCTGAAAACAAATAGCCAATGGACGTTGGCCTACAGTAGTCATCATTCCAGGTTTATCCGGAAAATTCCACATACAACTCCACTGGTGAAAATTTACTGGTATGGTGTAGGTGGTTTATTGCATATTTGTCCCACGGATCGGACCAACGACAGATGCTTTAGTGCGAATGTTAATGGCTTGCTGTCTCACTGGCACGCAGGTACTACTGTGAATCTCTGGGTTCCATTCTTGGTCCGCTGGTGTTCACATTACGTGTTTCTGAAACAGCGGCTTAAAACATTCGTGGGTATTATTAGACATTATTGGAATTGTGGGTGGTATTGCTTGAAGAAAAAGTTTCCAAAGTGAGCCAAGTGGTGCACATCCGTCACTCACACAGGAAATATTAACATGAAAAATCTGGCTTCTGCAATCCGTGAACGAGATATGCGAACTCTCGTCTTAAGCAATCTCAGTATTTCTCTTGGCTGAGGCTTAATGGCCAAGAAAGTTAACCTGACATCCTGAAGGCCAACCTTGTTGTCTGGAAAGTCTCATGTGGGAAGATTTCTTCAGACCTTTACTCAGGTGGCAAATCCTGTTCTTGAGTTAAGCAGACAAGCTGGCCAATTGTTTCTCATGAAACGTATTCGCCTGACTGAGAAAGTGATTTGCAGTTTTGTTTCGACGCACGGTTTACTTTTCTGTTCGGATATGTTCATTTTAGTAGTGCTACTGATATGTCAGGAGTGATTATTTTTGACCTATTGAACGTTAAGTCAGACTTTACTCACACTAAGACACATCTTTCCTTGTTCGAATTAATATTCTGCGGGTGAATTGCTGAAGCTACTACATTAAATGAGTTGCGTGGAATGCGAAAACATTCTTTCAATGCTTCCAGTCTGGAACCTGCTACCTGAAATTCTCGTGACAGCGTCCCTAATGGGTTGTTGCACAAATAATTATTGTCTTTCCAAATCCTTGACTGATATAACCATGTGGGCAACTTGCAAGAGCTGTAAAGCTTTCACTGCGAATAATAGCGAGCTAGTACCTGTTTGAATTCACTCGTTTTATGCACAATTATTCATGTGCGAGTTGTTGTTTCCTTTCTGCAATACGATTTCACAATACGGTGATGCTTGCCACTTTTAAACTGAGCAGTTTATTTTCGTGACCTACTGATTTCGATTCTCTCCTATCATATACATACCCCGAATTAGTGTGATTTGCATACTGAACATATTATTGATTTTACCCTATAAGCGACATTCCTATGGCTCGCGTATAGCCACGACTAAGTAGCATCAGATTCGTAACGTTACCAATAAGTAAAAGTACCGAATTCCCAAAAGCAGTTTTTAAATGCAACCTGCGTATTACAGTTAAGCAACGCTTTCACTGTGAGAAACGTTAACTGCTCGGCAAGCTTACCTGATCCCAATGAGAAAAACGATTCAGCGTATTCTATGTTATTATACTTTGTAATCGTACGTTCCGTTCGAATGTTTTAAGGTTACTCAGTTTATTGTGGACTACTTCTGACCGGTGGTCAAACAAAAGTTGCGGCAACCGTTCTGTATTACATCCTGGAACACATGCCACCAAGTTCTGTGATTCTATTTAGTACAAGCAACTTGCCGCCTGGATATATCTTCCTTAGATATCAATCGTCTTGGTTCTCTTTGGGTTGGGCTACCTGTCACACCGTTTTTGAAATACCGCATACTTTTATGTCGACTGAATTGGATGGTATGCTTCCCAGTCTGTAGTCCTCATTAGGACAGATTGTGCTGCATGTCTACCAAGCAATGATATGTTGGGAAGATTCTGCGCCCTTATCTGTTTTGAATTTATAACTTATTGTTGTCGGGCCTGTTTTAGGTTTGGTAATTATTTTAACGGGAGGATAATCTCGATGTCCTCAACTGAGGAAAAAACCGTATAGTTTGTCCTCGGTAGTAAAGTGTTTATTGCACTTCGGTACATGACATTTAATTTCCAAGAAAACCTATAGGTCCAGGCTGTCTAAATAAAAAACTACAGTACAAATTGCTGGGTACTTACACAGTCCCAGTAAGTTATTTTCAGATTTGATGTGAAGTTCAAGAAATCTATCTGTTTTAAAATTGTGCATAATTTTACTTCGGCACTGCTAAACTTTCACGGTTGAGGTACATTTACTATGCTTCCTTTTACTTCATATGAAGAGCTAACAGTGTACTTCTGCGTCTTTAGTATTCGCAGATGTCCACAATTTATTCATGTTTCCTTTGAACTAGCTACTCGTGAAAAACGTTTAGAACAAGAAAACTTTCTGTAAACAGTTGAATACATGGAGGTTTAAAATAGGTTTCAATAGGTAAATATACCACTTGGACAAAGTTTCAGAGAGACATGTAGCGAAATTTACTGCAGATCAGAGTTCTACACTTCCAAGTCAATGTACCGAAAACATGAGCAATGTTATCACTAATTAGTTTTGCGCTTTACTACAACAAGCATTTGGTGAGCAGTAAACTCAACGGCGGAGTAAATGGATTTTAGGTTGAACTGCTTGATACAGCACTTGGGACAGTGGGACAGCTAGATGACAATTTCGAGCAATGACATTTTTAAGCACCTAGCATGAATCTGTAAATCAGCATGCAACAGGCTCGAGACGATCGAGCGTACTCTTTTTGTCCTTGGTTCAAGTCCATGAAAAGCTCAAGTGTTGCGTAACCGATTCACTTCTAAATGAACGGCGTAGTGTCTCTGTACGCAAATTTAACGGCTGTTGGTTTAATTATAAGCTGATTAACTGTGGTTTTGTTTAGTTTCGCACATTTGAAACTGAGTAGTATCACTTTAGAATACATGGAATCTCGAATCCATGCAAAATAGGTTTCAACTGTCAACGATCTGAATCATAAAACTAATCGGCATAATGTGTAATTAAATTAAGGGAGGGCGTTTCCATAAATAAAACTCATTTGTGTTCAATTCTTCACTACACATGTCACTTCGTCGCAGCCGTTAAGTTGTACTTAAACTCTTCAAACAAATTCTTTGGAAGGAAATCGATAGAAACGCAATCCATTCTTGTTGGATTTAGCCATTTTGACATTCTTGTTCAGAGTGTCAGTAAACCCCTGACCTCCCTGTTAGTAAGTCAGTTGTGTTGACTAATTATTAATCTCATGGCCTCAAGTGACCTCATCATCGCATCTCAATTACAACTGATATTCTGAGTCATAAGATAAGCGGAAATTTTGACAGGGCTGTTTAAAATAATAACGTTGTTGCCGAATTAACGAAACGTTTAAGCGTAATTTACTAACGATTGTCCAACTTGAAAAGATAAACATTTATATTTTTCCGTTTCATAGGAAACGTATGTTGTTCACAATGGACAAACCACGCCAACGCAAACATGCTGAAAAATGAAGGCGTTCGGGAAAATCTACGAACATACGGGCAAGGGAAGAATCGCAACAATGTGCATAGTAGTGGTTGTTTCGATTGTCGCACAATCAAGTTCACTATTAACAAATATCAAAACAGTTATATTCCTTCAGTAATTTGAACAAAACAGTTAGAAGACGAACACTCGTTGATGCCATAATTTCGTATTGGCTCGCCAGTACCAAATTTACAATAACACAGGAAACTCCCAATTTAACGTCTACAGTACTTGGGGAGGTATGAAAAAAGAACCAAACAATAACAAAAACGTTCAATAATATGATATGAATGACACTCATTGCGACTTAGGACCATGGCGACCTCAGGTTCACAAATTGTTTTTACACACAACACAGGTTTGAACCGGTTTATCGTGACGGCTTCAGCAAATTTTAAGAACCGTGGTTTGTGGTGGCGAACTATGATGGTGAAGGTTGAAATCCGGTCCACGTTGTGGCCAGTTGACAGGATGTGTCGTCTGACCGATAACAGGTTGATCTCCTTTGATTGAAGGCACATTTAACCTGCTAGTCTGATTAAGGACCTTCAATTCGGCTGCGTTGTAAGTACGTTTCGTTGTTCGCATCATCGCAATATCCTCTTTGAATGGTAGCTTGATATATATTAATTTCTTTGGGACCTCGTCATTTTTACTGCTCTTCTCGTGGAACTGCGACGAATGTAACATGGGCAGAACCGATAGATCATTGATCCCAAGGATGAAGGAACATGTACCTAAGTGGGTTTACAAACAGGTCTCAAAACCGGTCACTGTAGTCACAAAGAATCGTAAGATCCCAGCCTCGTCAATCAGACGACACATCCTGTCAACTGGCCACAACGTGGACCGGATTTCAACCTTCACCATCATAGTTCGCCACCACAAACCACGGTTCTTAAAATTTGCTGAAGCCGTCACGATAAACCGGTTCAAACCTGTGTTGTGTGTAAAAACAATTTGTGAACCTGAGGTCGCCATGGTCCTAAGTCGCAATGAGTGTCATTCATATCATATTATTGAACGTTTTTGTTATTGTTTGGTTCTTTTTTCATACCTCCCCAAGTACTGTAGACGTTAAATTGGGAGTTTCCTGTGTTATTGTAAATTTGGTACTGGCGAGCCAATACGAAATTATGGCATCAACGAGTGTTCGTCTTCTAACTGTTTTGTTCAAAGATAAAAACTGTTTCCAGAATCGACGAGCACGTCCTACGTTTTCGATGAATAACGATGACGCGCTTCATTATTTCCATAGTAAGGCTGTCCAGAAGAATTAGTTGAGTGCTTCTGTAGAACAGTGTGAAAAATACAATCAATCATTCGTTTACCGTGTACACCACAAAATATGTTCACGTTTTGTATCAACTGACCGGTCCAACATTCATCTTATGAATGCTGGCCTCGTCATATTCAAGAAACACTGCTTCATTCACTCATGGACATTACTTCAGATAATATTTTCACGCGGGAAAATGAGGCATTGCTTTGAAACAAAATGTGTCAAAATTTACCACTAAGACCTTTCCTCAATTAGGCACTCGAAACATATGCTGGGTAAATTGAATACTTGATCCGTATTGTTGGAATTTACGCTTTATCTAGAACCCAAAAGTAATAGGTGGAACATTTGCGTTCATTGATTCGAATGTTCACTCATTTTGAAGTATGCTTTGACCAGTCAACTTGCCAACATGCAGAGATCTTTGCACATTTGGCATGTATATCGGGTCAACCAGTTGTCCACCTGAATAGTCTGTTTTTACCTTTTCCAATATGTAATTTTGATCACTCACTCTAGCAGTGTGGAATGACCACCACTTCGAATCTGTATGATAAAGTTGCTCCAGTGTTAATGACCATTCCCTGCCTGCTGCTCACGCTTCTTCCATCCCATCTACTAGGAATTATATTGTCGGCTAATAATGAGTAGTCGTGTAAGTGGGCTGCTGCAAGTTGGGCATCATTCTCATTTTATCACTGTTTTCGTAAACAAACCTTTTCAAACAAATCTGTTGCGATAACCCTATTGCAGTTAGCCCTGTAGTTAGTGCCCGCTTAATGATTTCTTCATGACCTCGCAGTGGTTTACGCAAAGTTGACATTTCTCAAGTAACTCAGTTTTACGGATCACGCAAAGTTACCGAACTGAGTCTGGCTTCATATGGTTGGTCCTTCGATGAACCAATGATATGTCCTTCATTTTGATGACTAAAGGGTGGTGTCAGAAGTAAACAGTTAAACGAGTCTATACAATAAATGCATGGATGGTATACTGATGGTCGTCGACAATCAGAATGCACTAGAGTGTCCACTGAACAAGTTTACCTTACTCCTTCCGAATGCTCGGTTTATTTGTGAGTTTACTAAGAACAGTTTATTGGTTTTCTCTTATATTTTAATCAACAAAGAACCGAGCGTAATGGTAAAGCGTGCAGTGTATTAAGAAGTAACTTGGACCGTCAAGTATCTGAAATACACCAGTGACAGGTTTTCAATGTCCAAGCAGCTGTCCTAACACGTTCATTTCATGTCATGGTCAATATCACTTCAAAGACAAGACTCAGACTATAGGTTTAAAACCCTCACGATTGGAAAAACTATGCACTCAGTGGAAAATTAAACATATCTGAATATTCGGCTAGGAATGTATGTGAAAGTTAGATGCGACAGTACATATTGATACACAAAATTAAAAGTGTCAGTCTGAGACCATGGGTGACTAGGAATTGTCTTAGAGGCATGCTATCGACACTACCAAGGTGTCCTGACTCTGCTATTCCATACGGTAATGTTTCATCTGCTCAATCCAGCTGTTGCGATGTACAATGAAGGGAGAGGCATGCACTCGAGAACCGGTCCAAACAGCATAAACGAAGGTGGCTGAAAAATCAATGGTGTAACCAGGCAGTAGCAGCAGATAAATCAGACAGAACCCAAGCTGTTCAACTGCCCGAAACTTGGTTCTAACCAAACCCAGTGCAAAACCGACTGAATAACTTTGCTTAGCGAAGATGTGTTAAACTGTTCAAGTTCGTTGCGGCTTTAATAATCACTCGTCACGAGCCTCCTCTGGGCGCCCAAATGGTTACATTATGTCTGCATTGGTTTTCCTAACTTGTATCATGAAGGTTCCACGAAATTAATGAGAACTATTCGTTCTTTGTATGATATTCGTGAGTCTGTAGTTTTTCCAAATACTACAGGTTCAAGATTTGAAGGAGTGTATCGACCGAAGATATCTTGCTGAGTTTTGTTATTCACGGTTATGAGGGGATAGGCTGTTTTGTATCTCATTAATTTTAAATAACTGTTATCACCAAGTCTCTTAAATTCTTTCAAACTTGCATGTTCTGTGCTTTGAATACATTTTCTAACATGATGCAGAGACAATAAATTTCATTAGTTTATGGATGATAAAAATCATACAATCATTTCAAATATCCGCCTTGTGTGTGAAGTCAATTTGCATGTCTGTCAAATTTCGCTCACAGGTAAGTTTGTATTCAACGGGCATTTGACATATTATTGCAGTGTTTTGAATGTGCGCATAGGTTGCATCAACATGGTTTACGTTACGAGTACTGGGAGATACGGAAAAGAAATGTGGAAATTTTTATCTTGTGATATAGTGAGATAAATCACTAGGAATATATGTATATACATATATATATTACTAACGTGATTGAAATCTGAATTCCCAGGCTTGACCTTTTTTTAATAGATAAGACTGTGTATGCGAATGAAGTTAGCGCCATGTGAGGTCAAATTATAATAACGTTCGACGTATAACAATGTGTGTGTATGCCTGTCCTAGAAGGACAACGTTCACCAATTTGTAGTGAAGTGGGCTCGAGAGTAAGGTGATGGAAGTTAGTCACAATACCCTGATACCACAATTTCATATTCTTCATCTGTATTTGAATACTATTCATCCTATAGCCTCCGTTCTCGTGGTAATGGTGCATATTGGATTAACATTTCAAGGTAGTATTGGTTATAAACAAGCTTTCTGTTATCTTAATGGGTTGTAGCCTCATGGCTACCACGGATTAGTCATTTCTTGTTATTTTCACTCAAAAATGACTAGCCAAAAGTTTAGACAGTACGAGGACATACTGATGCTTATTTGACGTAATATATAGGGCACTTCACTAGAAGGCATGTCACATGGATAACGGAGAAACATGCATAAGTACTTCTCCAAAATCTACCTGCCCATTTATAATGGACACCACCGTTAGCTAAAAATTTGATTGGCTGGAGTTGTCATGTTGTGGGTTTTACCTTACTGGCTGAACTCATGCTCAATGGCAGACTCACTGCTCACTAGCTAGGAAATGAGTACGATCAAATGGGAATACCGGAAAGTGATCGTCTTATGTACAGTTTTTAAAAATGCGTGCTAAAAGACAGTAATCACAGACTAATAAGCTAGCCGCAAGTTGGAACTTGCTCTTAAAGTGCTACATTATGATCAAAAATGTGTAGTCTGTTCGAATTTTTGTTCGCAAACCCAATGTTTCTTTCAGATCTAACAAATCCTTGCCATTAAAGGTCAATCACGGTGACATATCGAACCAAGACTGGGTGTAATACTGTTGTTACTTCATATTTCTGAGACATTTCAAAACTCATTATTTCTAATCAAGATGTATCGCTATTTACACCACGATTAGATGGTCACAGATGAATGTAGCTTGTCAAGTGAAGACAATCTCACATTGTGCAAACACCAGTTGTCCAAATTTCATTTGGCGTGACAAGGTGCGCTATAATGACAATAACTTAAAAGTTCACATTATTCTTTCATTTTAAAAAATGTGGAAATGCTTACGCAACTGAGTGATACTCTCAGTCGCCATTACCTTCGATTTATCGATTGATCACTGCACAAAATGCATTTCGAAAATTTACGAGTAATACTCCGTCCCGGATAAATCTTGGATATAATCCCTCTTAACAGTGCAGCGAAAAACAGTCGTATGAAATCTTAGCTACTCCGCGAATGGAACCAGTTAAAACGTGCTCCATGAGTTATCAGCTTTGATAACAAATTTAGTGACGCTGGTCGGTAGATTTTCATGAAGAAATTTTTGATAGCTTTTGTCTCACAGAAACGATAAATCAGTAAGCCTACCACAACTGGTGTATCTAAAAGTGTAGTACAAAATAATCAGTCAGCTTCGAGATTTGTTCAACGATACCATCCATCTGTTCTAACATACGTTCAAGCCAACAAAAAACAAGCAACCATGATCGTGCTTCCTATAACTGACACAAAATGAACCTCGATTTTTACTGACTTCCGGATTTGTAAACAGCAAAGTGCTACATTGATGACAGTAGACTGTTCGCTAAGAATGCAAAAGATTTGGTTCATTTTGAATACTAATTAACCCACATGCTGTTATACTTTTTATGGTATGTCTCGTGAGTTTGTGTGGGTGAGTAACTTTATCTACAACGCACGTCTGAATGAGTCCGCCGTTTTAAATGAAGATTCATAAGTCTACAACATCCCGTATGCTAGCAGTTATTTATCTCGAAGTTACGCAATTTATGGCATTAGAATATTGAATAATCTGGTGTTGTTCGTTCGAATTTTCGTTCTATAGTTCAGACCGAACTCCCTTTGCTTGATCAAACCTTTCCAAAAATATAGCTTACCAGTGAAATTGTTAGGTGACGAAAGGTGACGTCGAACTAATAGATTAACAATACAAAGATGAATAAAATAAAAAGTAAGAAATACCAATAAACACGCATATACAACACTTAGGGAACAGTGTACGAACTGTAAATAGTTTTGATTGCGGTGATTCATCCACTTAGACGACAGGTCTGGCGACGTACGGCAGACGGATGGATTGATGTGAGATTAGTCTTTGACTGATAATTGGTTTGTTGAATGAAACTTTACAAGTCTTGAAATTGAAAATGGTCACCGTAGGGCTGTTGTGGAGGTGTCAAGGCAGGAGGTGTTGCTCATTATGATAAATCCAAACGCGCTATTTGGCAACTCTGTTATTCATCACCGTTCTAATTGGTGATTCGCAAGAGTAAAACCACTTCCTCTCTGTAACTCATACATTGATAAGTCCTAGCATTTTGCTGTGCCTATTTATTATTCATCTAGGCATGCTTACAACAATTCCTGTTGTTGTTATTCCGATCCGAATCTAAAAGTAAACGTTGATTTGTTGTCCGGCTTTTACCGACAACATTATATCTTAGCTAAATGGAGGGTCTTTTGTATGATACTGAACCCCAGTTTCAACGGTTGCCCTTCAAGTTGAGCCAGAAAACATTTGTTCTGAAACGAAGCATGTCGGAACCTAATTAATCTCGTCCAAACAAGCAATGGAGAAAAATAAATAACATTCATATTATATCCTGATGTCAACAACTAGTACAATGAACGGGAGTTTTATCATTCTTCCCATACTATTAAAATTGTATGAACTGTTCTAAGGACTAAATCTTCTCGATCATCTTCTAGCATAGATGTCTTAGGGAAAGTCTTTAATAGGATGGTGCAACTCAACCAGTGAAATTAAAAGCCACACCCGGAAATTGCGGTTTAGTTTACTTCAGGAATAGACACAAATCTTGTGAGTTAATTGACTTACTACAAGATATTGCAAGTTAAATTCAACAGTTCCTTGATTTAAACAAACGGATGACTCAAGTTGCACTCACAAATAAAAAAAGTTCAGATGACTTATGGTTCAGATAATGTTTGTTGTTCTGTTCTCATAGTTTTCTTTTCAGAACTTACAACAGCGACTAACATCGTAAGTGCATTTTTATGAAGCTGCGTAAGCCAGAACAATGTGCTTTTGATAGTCTCATAGCAAAATCTGACCCCATATCTTGAACAGAATACAGTTTTGATTTAAGGTTTATGCTAACTGACAACGAGAAATATTGAGCTATACTGAGTAAATCGCGTGGATTTACACTGACAATGCAAACAGGTATATTACTGATTGTCCACTCTTTGCTGAAGTAGCAAAGAAGGCTGACTTGATAATTTTGTGAATGACTTGCCACAGTCATGGCCTTTGATAACCTAACACTGTGCATGTAATTTTTTAACAGCTACGTGGGTGAAACACCTAAAGGGAGAAAGTTTGTTAGAACTGCCGAAATAGTGGCGTTAGACCTCAGCACACGCGTCACACAAGCCGATCTTTACCGTCGATCCAACTTGTTGCGTAATCGGGAACGTGATGCTAGCAGTTGGTCAAGGTTTTACAAAGGAAATGGTGACAATATGCAAACCCTTATGTAGATGGTGATCATTTTTGAGTAGAGTTAGCAAGTATGCGAAGACGTTACCAACGATGGTTAGTATACAGTTTTTACGTTTATGAAACAAACCCCAATTATTTGTCAGACGTCGCACACACCTATGAAATTATTGATATTCTGATTGATCAAAGATAAGATCAGCATGAACGCTAACGTGACTTGTTGCTTTTATAGTTGAGATAAAGCGGAACTTTGAATAATAATGGTCATTTGTTTAGTTTGCTGGAATTGTGTTGCAGGTTAGTCAATAGTAATTTATTTCATGAGTAGCGTTCAAACATATGTGGCCTTTTTACCAACTTTAAACATTTCATGCATAATGTTTCAGTAAACTGACCAGCCTATATGTAGGTGTGCGGTGAGCGGATCACCTTACGCTTTATGTGATAAGCTGAACAAGCGCATCAGGGTGAACTACGGCTGCGAGTACTTGACGTACTTCTTCGGTTGGGCTAAGTTGACGTGAACAAAACTGTCTAATGAACTGTCTTCATCTGTCGTCAGTTGACAGAACCAAACAGGGATATTATATTTCCACTGCTGTCATTAATCAAACGAAACAGAATTTATATATCGGATCCGAAGTATCTGCTTATTCCATTTGATAGTATTGAAGCACATGTGAAACCTAGCTTGAGTAGAGAACAGTTATGGTTTTACCTAGAGCGTTTACCGCAAGGTAAAGAAAATTCCGGTCCTGACGAAATACAGATAAACGGTTGTTAATGAATTATTCAACTTGTTCCCCAACAGGAGTTGCGTTGTCTGATGTGTATTGAATCGTACGTTTCCGCATATTTTTATTTACATAGATGTTTGGTATAAAAAAACAGTTACAATACTCACGTTAATCATTCACTCCAACTAATAATAAATAATGATTGGCCACGTAAACTGTGCGAGTCCGACAATTTATTCAGTATTTAGGTCTAGGTAGACATTATCGGCTGACTATTTCCAAAACTAATGACGACATCTAAATTGCATTGTTGTTGGTGCTGAACAGTGGTGCATATCCATATCATATCCTGGATTAGACAAACTAAGTTGAATTAGAGGGCATAATGTTCAGAGCGGTTGCTTCATGCAACCTTGGTCAAAGTACAAATTTGGTTCATGCCACTGGACAATTTTAACAAGGGTAAAAGTCAGGTCAGTTCGAAATGGAGACGGTAGAAAAATTCATGTGAAATTGAAAGTGAAGTTCAAGTGTGTGTCAATTACAACCTGTGTTGGTTGAATCTCTTACTAACTAATGGTCATGTCTCCATGTGGAATCATTTTGGTTGTCATTTCTTAACGCCTATTTACGATAATAACCTTTAGAATCCGACGAAATCAAGACACTTCTTGTTTATTTTCACCGTAATTACTGTTACATCATCTTGTAATCCTAACCAGAAAAGTTCTTTTTTTACGAGAAAGGATTTTCTTGTTCAGTGTATGGTTTGAGAACTCAGTCTGTCTCCAAATTTGAAAGATTAATTAAAACTAACCAGTCAACAGTGATGTATACTCGTAGGTTTTATTAATATAAATGGAACTTCATACCCAAATGGTGAAAGCCGTCTCAGTTCATATGTATACACTTTAAGTAATACATTTGAGAGATAATGAACTCGATATTCATCTTGTTATTGCGGTTAATAAACAGTCCAAATCTACTTGTGTGTCAAGGGATGAAAAACTATACTCCCATATGTATGTTGAGTATACCGGTTACTACTCTACTGCTCGCACAATTTCGATCTAGAGTACTCACAAAATAGACTACGAATGACACTTAGGTTGCCAGATTATCACCAGGGTGAACACAATAATTGTTGTATCGATCCAAAATGCCAAGGATCACAATTGTTTGGTTACTTTAAAAGTAGCGCAACAATTTTTCACTAAGAAATTTTCAATACCTGTCTAGGATTGCTTTTGTTGTTTTTGAAGAAGTTATAACGAAAGTTTTGTTAATGGAGCGTGTGCCATAATTACACTGCTTTAAACTTCTTCTATTCTTCCTCTGCTGTGTTTTTGAGAAGATTCGTTTACTACAAAACTGACGATTCCTTATAGACAGTCATCTTTCAGTAAGATAAAAACTTAACCAACTTTTACTCAGGTAGTTTTCACCTATCTCCGTTTTTTAAGACAGTCCAACTTTTTGGTGATTTTTCCCATTACTGACAGGTTTGAGCCACAACCGTTGACAACATTTCATAGTCTCATTTTCTCTGAACAATTGAAAGAAACTTCTCACTAATAGTCCAGTAAAAAATACACTAATCCAAAGTGTTTCTAGGTTACTCATCAATTAGTTAGATGAAAACTTGGTTAATCTTATTTCGCGAATGACATTACAGAGCAATACTCAGTGAAATTTATGAAAATTAATAGCGTTCAGTTTTAACAACCTGATCATTACTCACAAGCGAAAGTGGTTGAGCGTCCACATATGCTAATTCGGTCGTGCCTAACGTGAGGTCAATGGCGCAGTGGTAAACACGGTTGCCTCATGAACAGAATGTCCGTGGTTCAAGTCCCGGCAGTGACGATGATATGCACTACTGACGAGCTCTAATGAGAGCGGAACTCGAGTCTAGTGCTTCTTTTCGAAAGGGGACGACTGGAAAGTCTATGGGGATGCGACAGCTGCGATCAATTGTGGGTGATGTTCAACTTGAAAATATTTCTTAAAGCAATTCTGGTACAAAATTCTTTAATGTATGGCCTTTTGGTGATCCAGAGACACTGACATCCTTATGTTTGCAGTTTCATTGTTCTGCTGAATTATTCTATGTCATTACATCTACTCAAGGAATAACGAAGCGTTGACCAAAATGTGTCACCCGAAAGCCATTGCTAACAAGTGCACTTACAATTATGTGTATAACGAACGGCTGTTTCACTAAAAATGCGATGATTCGTCATCATGTTAAAAAAAATCATACATAAGTTTCTAGTTCTCAAGGGAATAATTAGGGCGAGAAACAAAGAAGGGTTGGGTTAACGAAGCCCTTCACCGTTGTATTTAGGGTGGTAGGTAGTAAGGTGACCTGACAGGTATACATGGTTTGGTTTAGTCAAAATAATTCCAAAGCCTGAGCAATACTTTTAAAGCACAGAGGAGTAAAGTATAGGGCACATGTTGGACGACTTCAGCTCTGAGCAAGATTTTACGTTTTACTCCAGGTAATTGAGTGATCTTAATACGATAAAGTGGAAGAACTTCCGCCGTCATTTCATCAAGACTAACAACTTCCAAGAAATATGGTGGTGCGTCACTGGTGGCTATCTTCGCCGTCGCACTAGTCAATCTATCTGAGTGGTGCTCGCGGGTGGCAGTTAATTGGCTCAACAAGAGTAAACGAAGAGCTATACACTAGATGAAACCTTGGTAAACGGCATTTCATCTTTCAGGCGCGGACACAAAACCGAATTGGAAATAGGGTGCACACGCTATCTTATTGCACAACATGTCTGATTGACCAAAGTCGAGGGGTTTAGCGGAAAAACGTAAACACCACTACCGTCCTTGAAGGCTTAGTAAATGTGTACAGCTTCTATTTAGTCGAAGAAGAGCGAGGATGTATGTCGCCAGATGTTAAGCTTTCGACGTTTGTTTTAAGCCGACAACCTGAAACTATCAAATGTTTATACAAAATGCACATGATAACAATAATACAAAACAATAATAGCAATACCGCTTGATTTTCTGAACCGGATGTTGCCCTCCCCCTGTCTAGAAGTCCTCTCATATACCCATTTTGTGTGACTGTTCTATTTATGAACTGTAATTCATCAACAGTGGTACAATTTGGGAAAGCAATAGTTTCTTTTCAAAGTGATACAGACTTTTGAAGTGATAGTACTGACCGTTTCGTGTATTTGACGAACAGCATAGTGGCATATACGTTCATCGGGACTAACAAAATGTATATTCACTCAACTGTCTAATGAAAATGACAATTTTTTTAATGCTACCTTGAATTTGACTACCATATAAGTTGTTATTGATTTTGCTTGCAGTGTTACCTACCTGCCTTTCATGTAAGTTGCAATAATCAATAGATGATACCACTAGTTCAGTTTCAAATTTCGCAATTAAGAATGCCGCAAACATTCACCCTACTAGGAATCTGGTAACGACAACAAATGTCATGTTAAATGCCTTTGTGTAAGCTGAAGTGTATGTTGCAAGAGCACAGATGAGCGGGTTAATTACGATGCGGTCCAAATGTTCATATCATGATATGCCTGTATACTAATAAAATAATTTAGCACGGTTCCTTAAAACAGCCTCCGGATCAACACGTTGTGTAGGGTACGCGATTCATTCGTCGGTCAGTACAATATACACAAAGTGAGCTCTGAGTGATCTTTCTGTACTCCAGTTATACAGCGGCAACATTTTGGCACTGATTCTTTTTCAAATAGACCTGTACTTCTCTCAAGTTCAGTTAGAATTTGCCTATATTGCTGATGTTGCAAACGGCGGAATTAGGACGTGATCTGAATAATTAATGCTTTTTTCACGCTCAGATACACATTTCATCTGATGCGTTCTAACACTAGGGAATGAAAACATGTTCTTCTCTGACTAACATAGATTTTGATGAGCAGTCGGGGATTTGGTTAATTTCAAGTTGAACATCACCCACAATTGATCGTAGCTTTTGCATTCCCATAGACTTTTCAGTCGGTCCCTTTGCAATGTGATTGAGGTTTCAATATTACCTCCTTGATTTTAAGAGAAAGCGTATTGACCACTATCTCACCTGCGTGAGATTATGTCTATATTATAGATATGAGTATATATTCTAAAGATCAGTTAGGCGGAAACTGAATTTGGGTATTATAATGTGCAGTCGAAACCAGCAAGCGCGCACTGCTGTGTTATTGACGCCGTTTTAGTTTTCGTTTGTGTAAGTCTTGTGCACGACTTACTGGGCCTTTAGCTCATGCTTATTTCTTGTTGTTTTCTCTTAGAGGACTGTTGCTGGAACCCCCTGCTTTGGAAGAACGCTGTCCCCCGGTGTCTCCACGTTACCCTAAAGTTGGTCCGCAGGCGTAACGGACAGCTAGCGTGTAAACAGCCGGCTTGCATGTTACAGGTATAAATGCATCTATCAGGTTCAGTTGATGATTCATCCATTCCACTGCAACAAAATCTGTAGCACGACTTGTTAGTGATATATTTTTAATGCCCTAGAGTGGGTTTGATGATCCAGCGTAAACGGTTAGAGAAATCCTGCGTTAAAAGTCATTTTCTTGACTCATTCGGCAAATTCCACATAGGATGGAGCGTTACGTGGGTAACTGAATGCCAGTATGAAATCTCTCAGCTTTCGGCAGGGCTACCTGGCGCAGATGATACAGCGAATATTAGGTTTGACTGTGTTATTTTCTTCCCCAGTTTCAATCTAGTCGTTTCTCATACTTATTTTCAACGGAGTCTCTACCAAGTTATCGAATCCTTCTTACCAGCTGCCATTTGTTACGGACACAAGTTCGAAGTCCGAATTCATAAAAATCAATGTGGCAAAGTTGGTTGAACTTCACAGTTTTGTGAAGTCCTGCTGACAACGTAAGAAGAACAACTATCATGTGAGCAGAGGGTATGAACCCGTATATATCTGTTTACCTTAGTTTTGATGTTTGCACATAACTTCCCCACTCACTTAGTTTTCAAAATACTGCACTGCCACAAAATGCTTGTTAATATTGCTCCCTAGGTAAACGTATGAACAAGTAAAAACGAAGTGGTCGTACTCAACAAAACCTTCGTTCTAGTTACTCAAGTGCTTTGCACAAATGAACCACGAGCCTTCAACATTAGAACCGTATCGAGAAGGCTAGGTTTGTGACGATGATTAGCGCCACCATTTTAGCAAGAGGTTGACTGAATAAAATCAACATGTTAACACCTGGTTACAAAGACATCCTTGCCCTCCCGATGTACAACTATTTGAAGAAAACCAGGGAAATTTGTTCAATGTTTTTAGAAGCACAAAAGTGTTGCTTGCTAGGAACGAACTACCGAAAACTATGTATTAAGCATCATAAATCATTTTCCATGTAACTTAATTTTATCCTTCGGGGGTAAGTTTAAGAGCAACCTCACCAGCCGGAGGATTTTTGACTCATTTGGGAGTGTGTACACTGGGAAATCACCCAATGAATAACAGGAGAAATTCACAATTATTTCCGATGATTTATTGAGGAAATTTCAAACGCGGCTGGCAGTCGAACGTAGAGTATTTGCTGGCAGGAAGAATGATTGCAAGATTAACTGATTGGTTCCATCTTGATCAAGAATTGATTGCTATTAGCAGCTAATTTTACTTTTAAGAGCCCATGTAACCCACGTCTAGGTTTCCGCAGTTTTACAACTTCCTAACCCTCCTCAACAATTCTAATTGAAACCCAGGTAACCGTTACCCCGTTGGCACCGAGGCGCAAGCCTGTCGCTATGCGTATGTGTTGTTTTTTCACCTGTACCCCTATCCACTTCCGGTATAACGTGATCTGACATATCACTCCAAACGCTTGTTGTCCTGTGCAACCCTCAGTGACGTTCATCGGACGCTGAAGTTATGTAACGTAACACATACAACTGATTTCAGATCTGGGTGTAGATACAGTTTACTGTAATATGGGGTGCGCTCCCTTAGGTGTTCTAACATTACGTTGCTTTTACGTTGAGGGGAAACTGTCGCAAAGTATTTCTCCGAACGGACACATTGCCGTTCAAATTTTTCCAATACCAGATGTGGAAGTTTTGCATCAGGCGTCTCCACTAAATGAAGAAACATTTTAGGAATGAACGGAAAGCTTTTGTGAGATTAAGATTATCCCAGACCCCCAGAAAAACGCACCGGGCAGTCAAACCGGAAGAAACTCTGTAAGATCAGGACTGACAATTAACACAGACAAGTCCGTTCATGAGTGATGTTTACGCATCTCAATGGCAATTAAAACCTCTCCCAGTCGAACAGAAGTATTTCATCTGAGGCTTCTTTACTGGTCGGTTCTCTTCGTCTGAACCACACTATAACGGTTGTCCTCCATCATACCACTCATCTATAAACACTTTCCAGAACAATGTGACACGCTGCTTCGTTTCACATTAGCACAATGTCTGACATGAGTGTACTTAACTCCATCTAATCTAGCAGGGTTTGTAGCCAGCCGTTGCAGTCATTGCTGCTGTAAGCTAACCTTCTGTTCGTATAGCCTACTATCGAGCTTGGTGTCATACCTTCAATCAAATGAAGCTCACGCTCTCGGCTATTTGATACTTAGACGCATGCCCTCGTTAGTTTTAATGAACCTCCCATTGACCTCGTACAGAACAAATTGAAATTCATCTCACTTATCCAGCAAATAATCTTTGAAGTTGCATAAAACTCCATCAGTTGGTATGCAAACAGTCGTCGTAGTTACAAATCTTCATTTGAGCTCATGACAACGCGCACCTGGCACAGTTTCTTGACAGTTATGCACCCGCCATCAAATTATCGACTAATCTTTGTGATCGACAACACCTTCTCACACTCAGCCTTGACGCGTAATCTCAAAAGTGGCAGTGTAATCGTTGGGTCTACGGGAATTCACTCCAACAACATACCGATTTTTGATTCTGTCAGAATCTTGCTTCCATCTCCTTTGCGGGGCTGTGCTTCATAAGTGATGCAATCAACATGAAGCCACTTGTATGCAGCATTACACTTGACTCCGTTCAGAATGGCAACCGTCTGAGGGTTTTGGGACTGACGCGAATGCCCTCGCATCCGCCGAGCAAGTGTGCAAGAAAACTAATGAAAATGTTTCCACAAATTGTTTATTCCTCACAATACAATTCAGAGTTTATCACGACCGCAAAATTCACTCCTAGTGAACGTGAAACCCAAAGACACTCCTACCACTCGCAACCTTTTACATGTCAAAGGAACCATTACGGCCTCCATTTTGATGGATTAGTAGGAGTAGGGTTAGATGACCCGTGTTCCACTTTGACCGCTGACCCCATTTGGATTAAGCGAGGCCATTGACACCTCTTGAATAACCAGCACCACTCCCTCGATCAAAGCAGCTAATGCGAAGTGTTTTGATTAAGGTTGGTTGTCCTTCCGGTTAGTTGAACTAATCACGTTCTTGCCGTCACGTCCAATATTCTAACGTGGAAATATTAATGCACCAATGTAAATTGCTTTAGCAAGCAATTAAAAATCTAGTGCCTAATTAGGAAGTAGATAGGTAAAATGTCATAAACTATGGGATAATGAACGGTCGCTAAGGTATTTGAGTGATGATTTCCAAGTACACTTCCCTGCAAGTGTGAATGTGCAGTGGATGTCAAAGATTTGTTCTTAGAAGGGTGTAATTGAAATTATTGAACCTAGTGATGCAACCAGAACACGAACTAAAGGTTTTACGGCCAAGGAACGCAAAAAGCCAATCACGATTAGAGCGTTAATCAACTGAAATGTTCTCCCGAAGAGGAATGCTTCGTTCTCACAATTTTCCGTTCACGTTGTTCTTGAGTGTTAAAAAAACAACGGTCAAACTTATTTCCTGCTGACTGAGAATTACAAGATTCGAATAATCGTTCGCTTGCTACTGCCTACACCTTGGTAGCCTAGAGGTAATCCAGTGCATTCGTTTGCACGCCAACAAACTTCAGAGGATTTGACGGTGGTTAGTTTGTTCCTCTTTTGGTACCAACGTCATGAGATTATTATATTTGTTTCCCCGGAAAAATAATCACTCACCTACCTTTAACGTTTTCTTAATTGCCACAACAGCATTCAACCTAGAGTCACTTGTGGTAGACGCTTCATTAGTAATAGCTTTGACGAGACCCTAGTGTGAACGATCACCGAACGTTTTTTTAATTGAAGCTCTGGAAAAGTAATGTCATCGTGCGCATTACATCTCAGTTATGCAGGTCGGATGTAATGAGATCGAATACAAACTCGCCATAGAGTATGTAAGTGCAGTGAGTTAAAGCATTTCTTTTCCCCCATAAGGCACTTCTTTTCGTAGGATCGTATTGTCTCATCACTCTTGATATGCGAATCAGTCATGCGTATTCACTAAACAAAAAATGCCTCAAGATTTCCCTTGTACATGCATGCGTTTTCAATTCATCCCCATGGCCTTTGTCCGTTTATTGAAGGACGTAGCAAAAACAAACAGCGTCATATGCAGAAGTAAGCCAACTGACCTAACCAAACGAGCGATTGCAAGTGGCTGCAAAAGACGTAGTGAGTTGTACCATCGTTCACCCCTTCCAGAACAGCAGATAGCACACAACAACAGTAAACAATTTGGGAGACGATGAACCTCCTGTACATAATGCTCTTGTAAGTAGATAAGTAACAATCTTGGCATTAGTTTAGTAGCAACAAATTTCACGCGTTTTCAATAAAAACAATCTATTAACAGGAAATATCACGCGACTGATTCAAAAGTTCTGAAACAGCTTATCGTTATCACAATTCAAAAAATGTCTCCTAGACCAAAAACAATTTTAATGTGTACAGAATGTTCACATTTATGACATATATAGATTTCGCTGCATATGCGAATCTCACTCAGCAAGTCTGCAATCTGTCACGTTGTTTCACAACATGCAATGTGTTGTCAAACAAATCGGGGTAAGTATACCAAAGCAATCAATCCTAATACTTTGAATTAATCGACAAGTTCCAACTAAACAGTGTTTAAAACGGTTTAACGGAGGAAGAGATTGTCAACATAGTATGTCCATTTGGATTAGGTGAATGTTGAGATCAATAGCTTTGACGACGTGATTTGGGTGTGACAGTGTCAAAGGTATGTAAGAAGACTGCTATTTAATGACAACGGGCATTTTCGAAGTGACTGCTATCAAGTATTAAGGAAATTTTAATCCCCACATTAACCGAATACCGCTTACAATAGATCGCAATTATTGCACCAACATCTAGTCAGTTCTTTTTGATCAACACACCGGACTTGAGTTTTGATCTTGTTTGATCTTATCGATAAAGCATCTGCTTGTCACGACCTGAATTTCCTGCCCAAACACGCCTTCAACAGGCAACCGGGATCACCCTTGTGTTATTGCCGGCTGAAAAGTTTACAGATCAGTTTACGATCAATTGTAAGTAATGCTTAATTCATGGCACCTCAATAATGTATATTAGAACCGGTGTGTATGTATATGTTCGATACGCGAGCCACTTCAAACACATATTCAGTTAGGCAAATAAGATATCGAAGTGTGTGAAACATTTCCTTTCAGAGTTAGGCTGGAAACTCAGAGATGTAAGTTAGTCACCCCCAACATAATTGGACTTTGATACGTCGAAGTTCTCTGTGATAACTTTTTAAAGACTTACGGCGCGTAGTGCTTCATGCCTGGTCAGTATATACGGAAAACGAGTATATTTATTTCCGTAAGTGTTCAAGAAAACGTGTAGGTCACTTTTGCGGAACCTCCTTTTCTTGAAAAGCAGTGCTCGGTAACTTAAACAAAACAGGCTAAACTGAGAAGACTGGACACCAACGTGACTGGGTTGATCGTTTCGACGTTCATAAAAATCCGACCAACTAAAATGTTTCGCACAATATTTAACTATCGGTTACTAATTGTATATTACTTTATACTAATGACTTTAGGGTTAATTTAAGCTTCGTAGAAAATTAACATTAAAGTGTCCCTTAGGATACAACAATACAAACAGTTAAATTGCAAAATTTTATAACTGTCGATGTTTGTGTGATCACCCCTCAATATATTTCTAATAGGACTCAGCTGTTGTATCTATTCATGTAGATAGTGTATGCTCAGCTAACCTAACAATTCCAGTCTTAGGTAGAACACGTGCAAACAACACACCGATTAATCTTTGTGGGTTTTGTACAATTTACCTCGTGGGCCATGTGATGCGCAGCGTGTGTGTACACGGGTTAAAAAACGTCACAATACATATCATCATCATAATCATCATCATAACAGCCATGAACCTGACCAAAAGGTTCTGCGACTCGGCCGCCACTCACCTCAATAGTGACGTGGAATACCCTAGAAGAAAACGTTACTAAGAAGTTCGAAAATAGTTCAAAGAAGACTAAGTAGAGAAACTAGAAATGCATGGGTACAGGTACGCCATTGACTGCGACACATCACAAGCGGTTTGAGTTATCACGAGAACTCCATGCAGGCAGGCGACACCTATCCACTTTGCTCAATGAAGCAATACATATTACATATACATAGATATCGGTGGCTGAGTAGACCGATGCACAATGATATCTGCACATCTTAGCGTCGACTGAGAACAGGCCAATAGCTATGTGGTCAGCGAATAGTGTTCTTTAACTTTCAACACATAACTGTTCGTAGGCAACCGTACAGAATGATAGACTAAACGAAATACGTACCTTAATCTCAATTTCAGTACCTAGAATAAAATCAAAGCATGAAATTTTTAACACTAGTTTGTTGATTGAACTTTTCGGATTCTGATTGTTACAAGTTAGTATTCAGTTCACGTTAAAGTAGCTCTCATCAAACTTTTCTGGTTAATCCCTTGAAAATGAAGCATGAAACTCTAACTTCTGTCACTTTATCAACAAGAAGTAATGTATACCCAAGTCTGGACAGGAAGTTCTACTCTGATCGTTGTAACTTTTTGAAGGTACCGGTAACTCTTGACTCGTTGACTTTATATTGGCTTAATCAACTCAACTCACGCTCCTGGACAAAAGTGGACAGAACGGATATTGACAGCCATTATGCCTGTCTTGATGGAATATTGATTTTATGAGTAAGGAGTGTTCTGCAAAGGTCAGGCTGTCGATCGACACCAAGAAGTAAGCAGTGACAATAAAAAACTTCCGTCCTTTTTGGTGAGCAGACATTTAATCGCGGATCATGTGCAACTGCAGATTCTTGGAAGCTTGCGTTATCCTTTAAAGTTCAAGCCCGATTTAGCTAACTCTTGCCAACTACCTTGTTCACTTCTATCCAAAATGTAGATAACTGTGAATAGCTGCTGTTGTAATAAAGGAGCACAATGAAAGTTTCTAACATTTAATACAAAGGTGAAAAACAAGTTTAGAAGTTGATTCCTACATATTTACTTAGAAGTATCAGTTTGATATAATTTGCAATGCGGAAACAGTACAAATCAAGTCACCCAAGTTGAGGAAGACTAGTCTGTGTCCGATGAGCATTTAGGATTCTTCATTTCTAATAAGTTGAATGTACATAACTTCCAGATATGGCTTTTGCATACAGCCACATTCAAACATAGTTGTGGACACCACGTTTTACTTCTTTCCGACGGCGCTATTTGACTTGGTGGAGCCGTTAGAATGGTATATGAAAATCAACTTGCGGCCCTTTTCAAGGTTGTAGCCTTGAACTGCACAAGTGCCGAAACCAAACAATAGACAACTGACTGAAACACGTAGGGCACAAATCATGTAGGAAACCACATATAATTTTAATGAGCTAGGTTATTTTCATTTACATATATTGCCGATGGTGTAGTTTTAGGTTAACATTGATAAGTTGTGCGGCAAATCAAGCCTATTTCAAACTGAAGTTTGAAGGTATCCGACACAATTTACATAAACGCAAGTTTCGATGCACCCATTTTGTCCCACTTCCCAGCCGGAATGCAAAACTTTCACCGGAAGGCTGTCGCAAATAAATACTGTATATATCTGCGAATCGCCGCGGCTACCCGTTTGATGATGAAACTCTTTTATCCCAAGCTAAGCAGTCTGTTTCATTGTTATATATTTGTCGGAGGATAAGAATTTAAGCAATTCAGGCGTAATGAAATCTTTGTCAGACAACGTTTTTACCCATAAACGTAACGGGACTCGTTTACACATGTCTTTGCGAAGTGGGGCTATTCTCCATCTTACTGTTAAAGACGTTTTCCTCCCTGTAAATGAAACTGTATATATCCGTTCTACTGACTCATAATTGTCCAAAAGTTGCAGCTAGCTGACTGCATTATCAAAAATCTTTTCAGCAACACCATTTTAGTAGAAAACGATAAACCGTACATTTTCTTCGCAATCGGCATACTGAGCGGTAAGTGGGTGAAAGCCGCTGGGCTTCTGTTTTGTTCATCAACTGAGTAGCTATACTGAGTTTACCCGGCCACTTACAGCTACAACGCAAATGCATAGCCAGTATGATTTTCATATGCTGCAGTAATTTATGTTGGGTGATACGTCTTACTGTGGCTTTTGCAGGCAATCGGCCGGCCTACTCCTTATGTGTATGAGAGGTATTGGTACAGAGAACAACTATCCGTTCCGTGTGTTTTGGTGAACCAGGTCTCCTGACACAACAGCTCTCCTTTTTGATATATCCCAATTCATATAAACGTTCTCCAAGTGACGATACTCATTTTGATAACTTTTTCATTGCCAGAAAACGTTTATAGCAAAGTGACGTAAATGAAGAAGTTTGTCATCGACATGTTGCTTACTGCATTATGAATGAACAACAATTTGGTGAGTAAAACCATATTGCTGTTACCGATAGGTGTTTGCTCATGACTGTATTATTCCACCTCGAAAAGTATCACAGAGGCCGCATTTAAACCCTCTGTTTATGAGATATATACTTTGGGGAAGTGAGAAGTGTTCGCTTCTGTTCCTTATGCTATTCTTGAGCCCATGGATGTTTGTTTTCTCAAAATAACTGCATCTTGGAAGTTTGAGTGAAGCTCGACGGCTACCATATATTCATCCCGTAGTGTGGTTTATTCACAACCCGACAACATGGATGGACACAGTCCAATCTATAATGACAATTTACAATTTTACTGCATTCTAGAATGCCTATGTTTGAATATTTCACTGCGACAGAATTCTTCACCGTCCAGACTGAGCGGAAAGAAACATGCTAAAGTTGGTTCGATAGGAGCTTGGATGTTGATGTGGGGTTTTCAATCTCTAACCATAATCCGGCCTTTCCTCAGAACTACAACTTACAAAACAAAGCCACTGATAACAAGAAACTTTGAGTGATCCAAATACTTCTAGCCTGCTATTTGTCTACAACCCAAGATAGACTAAGGTCACACATGAAAACCGGAAATACTACAATGATTTGGAAAATGACTTAGATGGTTGCAAAATTGAAAACTTTTGCTTTCACAATTTAGCAATATGGAACTTCTCTTGTACCGTCAAGGACATTAGAGAAATTGCAACTAACAGACGCAGGGATGATAGTTGCTTTAATATTTAGTTACCAGAGGAGGCATTTTTCCCATGTTTCAATTTTTATTGAGAATATTAATAAAAAAGACAATAGGCTAATATTTCACAATTCATGTTCGGGCAAATTTCGCTGCATCTTTACGAATGCATACTGCAGACCATAAAAATATTTCAGTATGAGAAAGCAAAACGATACCAGAAAAAGCCAACTGTCACAGTTCACAATCACCGTCGCTACCATTGTACCAACAACCCTACAAACAGTTGTTTGTGAACAGACAACACGGATTTGAACATTCGGATGATAACAGCCTCAGCATAGCGCACTGTTCATCTGTGTGACTTTCAGCAGATAACACGAAATTTCGTTGTATGACCATGCTGATTTTGCGTCTTTAAAATGCAATGTGCGGAAGATGATGCATTCTCCTTGTTTTTAGGCGCAGCTGTGACGTAATGATTTTGCGTGGCCTGTTTTTGTCCTAATTCGAGATAAGTCCCATGATCCTGGTTTGCAACTAGCGCTTAGTCCTGTCTTTGTATGATGCTCCACATCTGTATCGATATCCGTAAATAACATTGGATTTAGCGGACCCGGATACCGATTGTTTCACACAGGACGTTGGAATCCGGAATGTTCTGAATAGAATCGCTGAAAAGACCGTAGTTTGCGTTCTCGCGGTAGAACTAACCAGACGATGGTGAGTTGGCTGGCATGCTTCATAACCCTTAAAGAGAAAGCGAAAAAAGAACGGCTTTTTGGACGTTGTGTCGGGTCGAATTTCTAAATAAACGGGCTATTCGAATCTTGCAATGAAGAGTTCAGGGTAGCCGTTTAGTTTAGAGTGGTCTATATCAAGGGCACGTCTTCCTGAACCGTACCTTCAGTGAAAATAGATCTGGCGCGATCAAATAACGTGCTCGCCAAACGTTGTTTACGGCATCAGGATACAAGGCTTTCAAAATGCAAACACTGACCAGTTCAAATGTTCTTTCAATGAACGGTTCGTGAAATCAAGTCCTCTACAATTCCCCTGATGCATATATCAAGAAACGTTAGATTGTTTTTATTCTCGTCTTTCGTACTGGAACGCATGTTTGGATGCAAATAATTCATTTGATCAGTTAGGCTCTGTGCTTGCAGTTGATTGCCTGCGATGAGAAAAATATCACCGACTTATCGTTTGTAAAACTGTACCGAAGATAACTGTCCTGTTACTTGTTGCTGAAGCTCTGCAACAAAAATATCTACCAGAATAAGGCCAAGTGGGCTATCCATAGCTACCTCATCAATTTGCCTGTAAGGTAACTCTTGGAAAAAGAAGCTGACATTATCAGTGCGGAGCAACAACAGTTGTTCCAACTCACTTTCCAGCATTCTATCTTCTAAATGATGCCCCTTCACATAAGAAAACAGGAATTCGATACATCCGTCCAGAGGCGTGTTTACAAACAAAAACTGCACATAAAATGAGCCCAATTATTCAAACCCGTGTTATGTGTTCACAAACAACTGTTTGTAGGGTAAAATGGGTAGGGTACAATGGCAACGACAGTGATTGTGAATTCTGACGTTTGGTTATCCCTGGTATCTTCTTGCTTTCTCATACTGATATATACATAGTCTGTAATATGCATTCATAAAGATACAACGAAATTTTTTCTGATACAAACTGTGCAATGTTCACCTACTGTCTTCTTTATTAGACTTGTTGACGGGAGAAAAATGTTTCAAGTTCGAACTTATCGAGAAATCTGGCAAAATTGTTCAGATCTCCTGTTACCTAAATGGTAATGCCCTCCTACTGGGGTCTAGGATCAACGTTGGAATGTTGTGATGTATTTGGGTGCATGAAGCAATTTTGAAACAGCGTCACTAGATCTACTGTAATTGTTTCCGAAAGTATCAAAGAGCAGAATAGTAGATTTCCTACAGTTTGACATAGAAGGGTAGTTGCCACACAACTCTCGAGATCACTGAGTTACCCTACTTGCTAGAAGACACATACTTACAAATTTACCTATTGCACAAATGTGTGGTGTTCACTTTACTGACAGCTAGAATAACGTCCCTATCTTTATCTTCTTGCAGGACGTGTAGTTCACAATGATAGAGCGAGATATACTAGCTTTGATGTAGACAGTACCAATAGTAACCTAGTACTACCGGTCTAAAGAATTGGAAGGAATGTGAGAACAACTTAAAAAGTGAAAATGGTTGCACTCAGTACTCATTGAGAAATAATTCCTGATGGCAAACCAAAGAACTCAAAAAACTGTAGAATAAACAGTAAGTGAGATGAAATTTCAGCTAGTTTTATTTAGCTGTGTGCGGAAAATTTTGTGTGAAATTATGCATGGAGGATTGTTTGCTCTGAAGTGGATTCTTCTAGCCAGAAATTGGATTTCCCAAATTGTGTAAATGTTGTCCTTTGGGATTGATAACTGTTGTATTTATATTAAAAAATGGTAATTGCCTTAACAATGTCGGAAGGTAATTAAGATCCAACGACTTCATTTGCTGGACAGTTAGCGTCAAAAATTGTTCGTAACTAGTCGTTGATTTATATTCCAACCATTCTTTCCGATCCGTTCCAGTCTGGTTGGTGCACTAGAATCAAATTCCTTCCCTTCTAGGAATTACTCATTTGTGCGACTGTTCACCTCAAGCGAGAGTTTAACGTCGTTCCACATGACTATCAGTTGAACGTTTTGATCAGATATCATTTGATCACATCATGTGACAAGATTATCGAACGTTCATTCACAATCGCTTAGGAAAGATTTCAATTAATTTTTCTACCTGTGATGTTCGTCACTTGAATAGGGTGGTTATAGTTAATTACGCCGATTAATACTTTTACGTCATGAACATTACTACGACGTTGTGTGTGTGACAACAGCATTAGTTATTCCGAGTCTAATGAATGTCAGAGACACTCATGTTAATCAACACGCCAAAGTATTTTCTCATCTAAACAGTTACTTCGTATGTCAGATGGTCGCTTAAAAATTAGTAAGGATCTTTACTCACGCACAACACACAACTTGCTTGAAACGTTAGCCAACTCTGAATCAATATTCCACTGAAAGCGCAGGAGAAGATCGTACATAAACTGTACTGTACCAGCTCCCTTCCAGCAAAAACTTTTGAAGATCGCGCAGATTTTGGACATCTATTTTTAGACTGGCATTGACAAATTGTAGTTTGACGAAAACCAAACGTTTGGCACTTTTATTGAAAAGTTCAGAACCCAGACAACTTGATCTGTCCGTTTAAATAATTGATGGTGTTCTTCTATAAACTCTGTTTGTGAAACATATTACTAACGGCGGTTTATGGTAATCGGATGCACATTGTCTACATAAGTTGTATTATACTCTAAGTTAGTTGGAACCTTTAGTCCTAATGTACCAACTGATTAACATAAACAGCAGACAACAGTTACATCATTTCAATTTCCGTACTCTTTTCAGTCGTAAAGCTGTGAGTAGAAGTACATCAAAATGTTCATTGCATGCAGCGTACAAATTGATCTTGATGTTTAGCCGCTGGTTCATAATAAATACTTTCAACAAAAATAAACGGAAAGAGAAGTTTTACCTTTTTCAAGTAACCGTTAGATGTTCAAATACAAATATTTAGAAATCTGCTTTTTCACCTCATACTCAGCTATCTTTATCCGGCCGTAGGCAAACTTTTCATCGGAGTTATGTGCTTCCGGGGAGTCACAATACACTGAAAAAGGCCTTCATTGAACTATTGTTTGATCAAAGTATAGTTGCACTTGGTGAAAATCATTCTTAAACACTTGAGGTATCCACAGACTGAGCGTACAGATTTCTGTTGCGTTGCCGAGAAGAAACTGGTAAATTTGGAAGCGACAACTTTAAGCTGTACCAAATTATCATTTTAGTAAATTTCTTTCATTCTCGTATACATATTCAGGAATATCATAAGCAGTAATGTAATCTGCATGAGTGGGCTACTAGAACTCAGCAGTGCAGTTGAATTATAATGAAAAATCGATAACTGAAACGGGCTTTTTCAAGACAACAGGTCCAATTCTTGAGTTACCCTAACAGTAACATCAAACTTTCTCTAATCTGCCTCCAGGGATGGCACGTGCCGAGTGGCTGTGTTGCAATAAGCCTTCCGCAAACACGAACTATTTTTTTGAAAACCCACTCGTTCTCAGCCAGTTCAGCAAACAACGGCAGACAGTAGAGAAATTTCCAATTGATCGAGGCACAGGGGTTCGGAAAAGAGAAACCAAGATCGTAATCAAACACCACATAAGTAAACCGAGAAAAAATGGGGGGAAATTCATGGGTGTAATATCAGAGGCAGACAGCCAGTCATAGTTCAGGGAGACAGTCAAGAACAGCTGATGCAGATGCTGTATATGAAAAGTCTGTCTGAACAGAATACAAAATTCTCAACATTAAGTGGGCTACTCAAGTCTCCGCGCACAAAACTGTGGGCATTGACAATGGATTTCTGTTTTGCTTAAAGCGAAATGAGAATCCCTCATAACTGTTGACACATTTTTCGTTCCCACAGAAATTTCATTTTGAAAGTAGGCAACACAATCGAGGTTTGCTCTCCTTGAGTCTAATCAATAGTGCGTATATTTACCAGGATAGGGGGTTGAACTCCAGTTGTGTGTTCGTGAAACAATTGTGGTGACAACTGCATCGTTCGCTTCACAATGGATTCGGCTGAATTACCACAGGCGAACGATAATGCATAATTTTTGTTCATGACGCTAAAATCGATCGATCGTCCCGAATGCAGACACTGTACCTTAATTTGTTTCAGAACGTCTTCAGTTCAAATACGAATATGTGAAATCGTGAGAACATGGGATAGGACTCTGTGCTTTCAGGTTCATCAAACTTCCTGGCAAATTGCACCCAAGATACGTGATTTTAGGCGTCACCTTGGAGACATCTTGCTCAGCACTGTGATTGTGGTTATGTGAGTCAGAGACACTTGTCCCCAGATTCACCTTATACATCAGTTTATCCTGTGTAGAAAGTAAGCTAACTAAGTGGTTCGTTTTTTTAATTAATGTCCTTCCTGTTTGCTGTTATAAGATGGAAACTGAAGTAAACCAGCAACTGTGATAAGAGAGCACTCTGATAGAAATTTCCGTTTTTGTCACGCAAAGTGTTTGCAATAAATGTAATGATTAACACTGTGTAAACTAACATACGGCGAAATGTGCGTGCAAGTAAACATCTGGCGAGTGATCGTGACACAAAACTGCCCAAATCTAAATGTAAAAAGGATGAACACCATCTGGAAAACGTTCTTTACAAATCTACAATGTCTATCATGAGATTGCGACTACATTTGGTAACGAAGAGCGTAGCGTTAAACACCACCGGTTATGAAAAGTATTATCATAATCCGTAGTGGTGAGTTTCACTCCTTTGCAACAGAGTGTGCGAAAGCATCGCGAGCACCGCGTGCAACCACTGTGAAGAGCTGCAACAGTGTACAAACTTTACAGTTAACTTTTCAGAAACTGACAGGAACTCCAACCGCCTCTCCCAAATCACAGAATTATACTTACTGTAAACACAAAAATAATGAGCGTAAACCACATTAAAACGATAATATATTTTAACAGTAAGTAGAATCACAGTGAACTGACTAAACTTAGACTAGCCGAATGGCTGACGAACCAGTTAAACTGCTGACAAGTCGCTGGTTAATGGAAACGTAAACCCTGACAGCCTTCTGATGTAGACTGGAAAAATATCCGCCATTGTCACGGTAGAGTAACAACAAAACATTCATGTGCACCAATAAGCGATAACTTGAATGGGTAATTTACCTGTGTACTGGAGAATGCGAGCAAGACATATGAGATACTGAACCCTCCTTAAGCGGACGTACGACAAAAGACGTGCTAAACAAACATTCGATATTTAGAGTTAAAAAACAATCGGCTAAATCTAGATCTATGCGATGTAAGTTTTCGAAAATAACGTAGTTTACAAGTTGACCGCAAGCCTAAAATGTTCTAGGATTGATAAGGTGGGCAACATCTGATCACCAACACGAAGATTTGCGCATCTCAACAACAAATTATAACCTTCGGAGGAAAGGTCTGGAAATACATCAAGCAAACACGACACTTAATGTGGAAAGCCTTGAGAACATGAACACGTTCTCACTAACTGTTCAGAAATTGACGGCAGCTTCACTACCTCCAAGTAAGCAATAGCGAAGATGTTTGTAAATATACCACATCAGCCCACTGGTACGAAGGATGCTCACCTAGATCATAAAATGACAGTAAGTTATTAGTATTCTCTTTATGTCTAGTGATAATGTATTCACTTAGCTGCTGACAATTAATCGGAACGATATAGTTTGAGATTTTATTTTGGACTTGAGAATGGATGATATTTTAGGAGACTGGTAGTGATGTCTAATCCGATTGTGGATTACTTTCTTTCGCAATCACTGTAACCTTGTTCAGATATTTTATGGAACCCGTGGTTTTCAAGCAAACAGTTTTGGAAGCGTAGAATCAAGAATATGAGAATGAATTACACCGTACATCACGTCAGCGTTCTTTGATGTTTTGGTTGATGATTAACTGTTGCAAAATTTAAAACACTGACTGTTCGTACTACAATCACGCATTTAGGGTAAGCCATACCCTATCAACTCAGCTGGAGATTTATCTAGTTTAATTTGGGGAAATTATTATTCCATAAAATCATTAATGTATGAGAGTAAAAATTACACAAAGCGAACAATCATTTTTATCAGTGGTCTTCAACTCATTACGGTCTTCGTTCTAGAATTAATAAGCGGAAGGCGATCACCGACAACAGTGTACATTAAGCGCATGTACGCCCTCGTCATTAGAAGTCAACACAGAAGGAACTGTTATAATGTAAGCAGATGAAAAAGCTACAGTAAACTATGAGTGACGTTTAATGTGTTTGGTTCGAGGCGTAGAGGCATAAATTGTTGTAAAAATCGAGATATCGGTTTAGAGCAAAGCGAGTGAAAGCCAGAAAGCTAGAACAGAACCTACAGATATATTACAGATCGATGAACAAGTGACAGTGTGATAGACCAGTAGAGAGAATAGCCTCTTCACACTATCGACCAAGCCTATGTTACAGATGAACGCCAAATCCTGGTCTACAGATACTGGCGCCCATCGAAAACCAAACATAGTACACAGTTAGGTAAGCGCAGTCCGTGTGAATTTGTTCTAACCACAGTGATGTTTTGGTGCGCTATGTATTATATTGCCGACTAGCTATAATATTATAATTTCGCAATAAATAACCATCCCGGATGTGCAGTATTAATAGTCAGTGTCCCTGCGATGCGAACTCAGATGTAACCTCAGGCAGTATAATCATCAAGGACCAACTCATTTGTAAGATATCCGCACCAAATTTTGTACCAATGAAGTCAAACGGTTTGTGCATCGTGTTTACCATGTTACTGATAAATGGATTGAGAATAACACAACGTTACGAGCAAGCTGTAATACTCTAAGTTTCAACCACCTCGGGGGCCTTCCTCAGGAGTGTTGTAATCGGAATCACACTAACAAAGGAACACAGGTCACGTGGGATTTGTCGTGGTTAGGGCAATCTGCGCTGCCACTGAATTGGTTGGTCGAATCGCTTGCCTATTTGGTGGGGGCTGTTGTAGAAAAGGTTCGTCTGTGTCTGGTGTTGTTTATCCATCCACGCCACACTGCGGATAGGGGTTTGCTATCATTGCGATTAACACAAGCGTGTTGTGTGTAAATGGTGAGAGCTTCAGCGCAGCAGCGTTTCGCATGGGAAGGCAGACCCCTGTGAATCACTCGCGCTTGATCAAAACCTACGTTTTGATTCTCTGACAGTTCATGTAGTGTGATGGCTGAATCCTTTTCTAGTTTCTGAAGTTGATATGCATCCTTAGGAGGAGACGTCGTGTGCATCTTTTGTTCGGCAACGCGTACTTTCAGTTACCTGCTTGTCTCTCCTGCGTAGTTGGCATTGCAATCACCGCATTTAAGTTCGTAAACACAGTCTGTCTGGTCGCCCATAGAAAATGGATCTTTCGGATGCATCATCAGTCGTTCTAAGGTATTATCTAACCGAAATGTGGTTCGTACATCGTACTCGGACAGAATTGAGCTATTTTTTCAGATATTTGTTCATGATACGGCATTTGCACAGTTGACTTGAAATTTCTGATCGTTTTGGTCTCCTTCTTAGTTGCCATGTGCATAATTGTTTTCTCAACAAACGCGTTTGGATATTGACTGGCGGCTAGCATTTCTTTAATTCGAGAAATTTCTGTTGTTTTGAAGAGTCCAGTAGTACAAATCTTAGTATTTTTATTGACGAGTGCTTTGATGACAGTTCTCTTCATGCCGATTGGATGCGACGAGTTGAATTTGAGCTACCGACCAGCATGAGTTGCTTTTCGGTACACAGAAACCTGGAATCTCTGGTGCACATCAACTTTCACTAGGCAGTCTAGAAAACTAAGTGAACGTTAATCGGTTTCAGTTTCAATGTAAATACAATGCCATTGCATTTTGAATTAAGAAACTGTAGGAATTGGTCGCGAGAGCTCCGTTTCGTGATTACGAATGTGTCATCTATATATCGCCACTAAATTCGTGGAGGCAGATAAATTCACTCATCGCTTGTGTTTCCAGGTATCCGAGGAAAAGATTGGCTACTGCAGATGCAACAGGGGAACCCATAGCTACACCATCGGCTTGCTTACACACATTTTTGTTGAATGTGAACAAGGTTGGTTATAGACAAAGTTCAGGACCAGTTCCAATTTTGGAAAGTGACAAATTAGTACCTGCATCCAGAGAGTCGTCATTTTCGAATAACTCTTTAACAACATCAATGCTAAATTTTACTGATACACTGATGTAAAGAGGTGACATCAAAACTAAGAAGAGTTTCATCATTACATAATGTCACATGTTCGAGTTTGTCAACAAAATCAAAAGAATCTTTAACGTAGCTTACCAACTTGTTTTGCAACGGTTTGATAATGCGACTGATGAAGTTAGCCAGCTTATAAGTTGGACTGGTGGTGTAGCAACAATAGGTCTTATGGGTTTTCCTGTTTTCCGCACTTTTGGAAGGCCATAGAAACGCGAATGACGATTACTCTTCGGATTGAGCATGAACCAGGTAGACTGCCCAAGGTTTTCTTTGATGCCTCGGAGGAACTTGCTGGTTTGTGTTTTGACTTTAATAAGTAGAGCGTTGGTCTTCTGTTCACTGATTTCTTCATATGGTCCAGTAGTTAAGTGCTCTAACGCTTTCTTTTGGTAATCTTCTTGATTAAGAATTACTGTTATGTTGCCTTTTTCGGCCCTGGAAACGTGAATCGAACGATCCTTCTTGATTACACCAACAGCGTTCTGTTCTGCCGTGGTTAAGTTTGAGACAGCTGGCTGTTGTCGTTGCAAAACGCTTGCAATTCTGAATCATGCTTCATCTGCAACATCTGTGGCCAGCTTGCTTAGAGCAGGTTCAGTTTTGGGAATTATATCCATTGGCTCCAGTTGCTTTCGTTAGAGGTTGAAATCGAGTCCTTTTTTAAGCAGACTTATCTCATCCATACTGAGTGGTCATGATGAGAGATTCATGGTCACGTTTTCTGAGAGACGCTGTGTGTCTGATTGTAGGGCGGAAGAAACGTGATTTAATCTTCCGAAAACATTGTCACACATTCTTTTTTGACGTTCACTTGCTTTCGCGAAAAACTTCCATTCACGCTGATTAATCAGTTCCATGACAGAGGTCCGAATATCTTGGGGTAATACATGATGGATGAGCCCATCTAAATTGTCACAACGAAAACGTATACATTCCAGGTGGTAGACAGTCGAGTGTACTCGTTGCCTTAAAAATATACGCGAGGCTGTTAGTGCTGCACATTTTGAACGGACGCTGTTATCCGGCGGTTTGATTAGCAGAGAAGGTGGAACTACTTTTGCGGAAATACAACGAATATTGAACACACGGTGATTGACCCAGTTGGCATGCTTTTTCGCCAAAGTGATTCGATTATTTATCAGTTGTAAGATATCTACACCAAAGTTTGTTTTCAGTTAGATGGAGAACAAGTTATGTGTCCACTTAATTACTATCCCCTCACAATGTGAAGTATCCAAACCATCGTTGGTTGTTTCGAACCTGGATCATTAAGCTCGTAGACCTTCACGTAACTTCCAGAAGAAGAGTCGTGTAGTATCAGTCCATTATACGCATTCCATGTGATCGTTAAGATTTTCTCCCCGACGATGAACCCGGTGGTAACGCTTGGCTTATTGTTACTTGAATGAACAGTTGATGCTAAGTGTGCTTTTTTTGGTTGTGTGCATACAGTCAGTCCGTTGCGAGGAGTAAACCAAATTAACCGCAGTAGACCACTTCAATCAAGTTGGCTGGGCGTTTGAACAGCAAGTTTGCCTGGGGGAAACGACAAATCGCATGTGAGGGCTGCGCTGTTTTCAGGTCACATTCGATCCCGAAAACTGACGCTAGTTGTCTCTGTTCGTTGTTTTTCTTTACGTCATGCCTGGCTATTTTTTAGCCGAGAAGAAAAGCCAGCATTACGGCGAAATCATATGTTGGAAGATGATAAATTAAATGCATGCGAAAGATACAGTAGACGTTTTGTTTAGATTTCCATAACTATTACAAACTGTCACCTAGTAATTCTAGCACGTTTAGTTGATTTCATACCTGCAATGCATCACTCGTGAAACCAAAGTAGAGAAGTTTGAGAAACCAATATTATGAGAAGGTCATCTGATTCAGATACATCAGTCAAACAGTAGGTATGTTCATTTCTTGATATTTTCATGACTGAAGAACAGCTACAATCAACACACGAAGAGTCTACCCTAGGCATTTGAGACAACATTCAAACAACGTCCCGCAATTTATAATGTTCGCCTTTGATCTCGTAAGTTAACGGTCGATTCTGGGAGTTTCCGGTTTATTTTAAATGAAAACCAGTAGTAGTTGGAACATTGTCATGTTTCGGCTTTTTTTCAGGAAGTTATGACGGTGAACAACACAATAAGTTTGATTATGAAATCGAGAATAGCAGAGGTAATTTCAGTCCTGAGCTAGATAACGAGTTGAACGGGGAACCAATTATTGGTAACACTAATCATTGGTCACGTTTTTGACCCCTTATTATTAGAGAAGAACCATTTTTAGGCTTCCCCGAAATAATAAAGATCTTCGCAGAAGTTCGTAAGTGAAGTCTATTTATTGTGTTTTTGGACTACATGTAGGTGTTTTGGTAATCTATGTTCTGTACCTTTGTGTCTGTTACCTAACTGGACGCTTTACCCAAAAGTAATCAACCCTGAACACATTGTGTTATTGATGTCTCAACTTACGTTTTGTTATCCTATTGACTTTACTTTTCTCCAGTTGCTTTCGCTGAACCATTAATCAAAAGTTTCTTCCTTTCATCTCGTTGGATCAAACATTTTTACCGGGCACTTTTTATCTTATCTATTAAATATTTATCTGTTTGCTGATCACCATAATTGTCTAAGTAGATTTTCAACCAGGTCTTATTTTATTTTTTCGTTGCAACCTGCACGAAGAATTGACTGGAGTTGTCTTGCATATGACTACTGGCGGTACATTTTATGGGCGCAATTTTGCACATCGAGCTTCTGGTCCGAATAACCTCTGACAAACTTAAGCAGACAGTTGACCAGCATTCTAACCTACAAAGTTCTGTTCACTATAATATAAAAATGTAACCCACCAATCGTGGTATATGCAATTGTTTTTGTGACCACTATGCCCAGTGTCTGTAAAGGGAACAGCTGAACGTTTCACTATAAGTACGTTTATGTACATAAATAAAACTTTAGGGTTCATTCCATTAGGGTACATAAGATCTCCTACTTTTCGATGAGCACTGTTAGCTTTTTTAATTGTACGTGGAAAATACCCGAAGCTTTTGAATGGTCGCAGCAAAGATAAGAAAAGAAACATTTATTTTTTTGACTATAGCACTTTCGAACAAAGCAGTAAGACGACGGACAGTGGTAAAGGCTAGTATTTTGTATTGCCTCTTCGGTACCCAATAACAATGACCATATATATGTGACACTATTGGGGTGAGGGTCGCGAAATAACATAGCAAACTAGATGGAGAACGATAACGCAAAACGATGAGGTCCGTGAGAGTCTAAGGCTTATATATAGTTATTTTTGTACAATCAACGTTGTCTTGAGTCCACTCATCACGACCGCCTCAGTGAAAAACAGGAAACGCGGACTAGCATGGCCCACTTTAATCCTGTATGTTAACCCCAATGATACTTTTCACGTGACTGTCGCTTATTACAATTCAAATTTGTTTATTTCAAGGAAATAGACGAATATAGCACCTAGTCTAGGCAGGATTTAGGCAAAACTTACAGAACATCTTGAGCAAGTCATTAAATTTGACTCGTCAAGAAACTGTTTATCAGCAATGGGGTTTACAAGGCAAAACTAAACTACTCTGTCTATTTGTTTACAGTAAAAGTGGTGAACAAGGCATTTTTCCGATAAACCTTTCGCTATTCTAGTTTAAAAGTTATCTTTTTTAACACAAAGTAGAAAAATTAATTATTCGCCTGTACCGTTTTTGTTACATTAAGAATAACAATTCGCACAGTGATACGTTTGATTGCACCATTAGTAACAAATTTTTTACTGCCCACAAATTGGTACTAAACACCGAAAAACTGAGACAATTTGACGTAATCTCTGAGTAAGTATCCGCGTACGATCATTCAGTCATGCATAATTTGCACTGGTCAACGAATGATTCTCTCAAGGAAACGTAGTCTGAGTCCAACCTCTGGCTGTGGCGAGTGGAAACACTACTGATGGTCCGTAATAGAGTGAAAATACAAATTCAATTGAAAGCGAAAATCGTAAACAGTTGTAACTATTATCCTGGTTCACATCCAATGACTTTATTGCAGCCTATGAGTTTTAAAATCAAATTTGTTTCAGTGAACTCTACGCTTCATAACAAATGGGAATTTCAACCTACGTCCAAAGATAAGCTATGTGAAATTGATTTAGCATCGAGGTCACGCAGCACTGGCCATCAACTTGAAAGCACAAAGCAGTTCCTTGTTAGAACCAACCACTTTCATTGTGCCTGTTGACAAGGTATATTATTTTCATCCATTGTAAAGTCATATAACGCTATGGTTGAAGCTACTTTGCTTATTTACCTCGTAAGATTGCGAGTTAGTAGTGTTCGTCTCGGCTCTGTCAGCGCGGTCCACCTTTGAATGCTACTCAATCTTCCGTAGTCTATACGTAACACCTGTGTGATCTCTTCGATTAACGGATAATCAAAGCAGATATGATAGGATATTGGACATCCCGAAAGTCATCGCGAGTGATTCAGATCTGAATCCGATTTGTTAACATGATTACTCACGAAACAAGTGCTAATAACCGATGTTACAAAACCAACTGATTTGTATCTTGTTTTTTAACGTATGCCACTGATGTGTATGAGTTCTACTGACCACTGGTCATTTAGTGTCAGAAGCTATTAGTGTCTTTTTTCCGTTTTTCTTGTTTTTGTTTGTTTGCATTTTTTAAAACAAACTTGTTGAGCAACATAACTTCCAGACTAAATAAGGGCTTGCCCATCCAGTTAACTGAACTGGTTGAATGGAAGAATATGGAACTCTGGTACACGAATCACAAACTGGCCTTTCACGCTTAAATGTCTTGCTATCCAGATGGCTTCTTACAGTTTTGTAAGTGCTCCGAGAATAAAACCCGGCCTTCAAAAGTTCACTTCACTAACCCAATCCAACTGTATCCGCACTCATCTCACCAGAACATTTAAGGTATGCTCTAATAGCATCAGCAGTGAAGAGCGGTTGTCTTTAGGGAACTCCTTTAAACAGCGTTGATGTAAAGTACGAGTTGTTAACAATAACGTAACAGATATTTCAGTGGCTAAAATGCAGCATACACAAAAATAAAACATTTCAAATCCATTATAGGTTGACGGCATAACAAATATTATCACTAAGAAGCGTAGTGGCGCTGCCGCCTTATATATATATACCCGTTACTGAGATGCTTCTACCCCAACCGTTGCTCTACAACCAAACGTTACAGTCTCTTCTAATATTGTCTTATTATATGTACAGTAATTTTATTGTCCATGCAGAAAAAGCCATCAACGGTACAACAAATCGGAACGCATCCAGAAACGTTACACTAGATGCTTCCGCGGCCGGCTAATGAAAATATGCACATCTGAGAGTATTTTGCATTTGGTTGAAGTCTGCAATTTCATGAGTGACTCGGGTTTATCTCACCCCATCCGTCCGAACAGATCAGAGATTGTATCATGGCTATTGCTGAGAAAATCGCATAGTGTATTAATAAAAGCGTTTGATGAAAATGAGGTTGCTATGACCAACCCCTTGTAACTCTCATTCACACCACAACGATTGTTTCACACACCTCAGGACTCCATATTTTAGCGCGATTGTATGGTTTATGTTTACGTCAAGCGTATCAAATTGTTCAAATTACTTAAAGATTTTACTTCCCTTTGATGAAAGAGACATACAAAATTACATTGTACTTACGTCGATGACGAGAGCAGAAAGTGAGTATTTGCTATAGTATTCCACTATAAACAAACTGGAGTTTTTTCAGAAAGTATGCACATGTTTAATTCAATTTACCCATATTGATAATAATAACGATTTAGTGTAAGTCACCGTCAGACCTAATTTTTAGTACCCAGTAGTAAAATTGCTCACTGTAATGTATTCCGTTTTAAGGCATTTTTCTTGAAAATTTATTTTAACCTCATCACGTTTTATCGTAAACTGTTCAGTTAGCTAGAGGAGATAAATTTCAATAGGTGGATTGAAATTCAACTTTATTACAGGTGTGTTTTGTAATCATGTTTGTATGGCTTGTCTCTAAATAACGGGATCAACGAGTAAAACTGCTGTGGTGATATTTTCTAGCATGCCATCACAAATAATGACACTTCACTTCCTAGCAAGAAGTTCAAACGACAGTCTGAAAAAAATGAACCCTTAAACGTTAACTTCATGTGAATCCTGCTCTAGTTGCGTATTTCTGCCGGTTGCTAATTCCAATAGATTTATCAATAACGAAAACATGTTACAACCAAGTCAAAAATCGTCTTGCTCAATTTACTTCACGAACACTGGTCGGTACACTGCAGTAGCGAAGCACCGGCAAGTAATGTTGGGATACTTTGTAGTAAGGTAACAATGAAGCAAAATACAGCGCGATAAATGGGTAGTGCTGAAACATCTATCTGTGTGATCTAGTTGACACTAGTGTTATTCTCAAGTGTTAAATAGAACTAGACCGCACATTGTTTTGTTAGGTTACTTTGTATCAGCATAAACTGAGTACTCCGGTGTTTTAGTTAATTTCTCTCTAGTATTCTTTTCAGACACGAGTAAATATTTGTCAGTTACACTTAGTTATTTATTAGAAGGAAAGTGATTGAGTGCCAGTAATGTTTTTCACATACTTAGAGAACAGTGTCGCCGAAGTTTAATTATTCGTTCACAATTTGAGATCAAAACATAGTGGATCTTTATACCATGTCACTGATGTCGGAGCATATGCTGTTTACGATTTGAGAGTGTATATAGGGAACTCCAGCAGAGTTATTGCTAATGTTCTAGGAAACTGCTGAATTCTAATGTACTTGTAATAAATTGACACACGAACACAGTTGTTAATCTGCATCCAAAACTCACACTAATCCATGGTAAGCAAAGGAGGGCCATGTTTTCGGTCTTTCAAGAAAATTGTATGTTTCAGCCTGTAATTTGCGATACTTGGCTTCATTTCTACTGATTCGAACAGTAATGGTTTTTCCATGCAGCGAAGTACGTCGGTTTGTCAAATGTTTTGGTTCGTTTCGATTACCATCTGTCATTTCAAAGTGTTCATAGTCCAAATCAGGACGGGTGCAAGTGTCTCTGAATAACAGCCTATCAGTATCTGCAATTTGTTCGTTGGATGGATTGCATGTTTTTATTTCAGTCCAGTTTTGTTCGTGAATGGTCGAACCGGGAGTCCACTTGTAATTAGCGCCTGGAGATAGTTGACGAGGCGACGGCAGATTGCCACGAAGAACATAGCTATCGTTATTCCAACTTCCACTGTCCTCAAGGTTGTCAGTTTGGTTTTGTTTTCTAAAACAGTTATCCACAAATACATATTCTTTATTATGTTCGCACATCAGTTCGCAACATGTAGTAGGTTGGTTCAATTTATTCCGTATAATCACATGGTCTTTGTTTTGGCTTGTGAGAGTAAAGCCCAAATTTGTGATGGGCGAATTCTATCGTTTGCGACACTCATTGGTTAACTAAATGGGCCAATTGGATTCATTATCCCTGTTGCGAAACACTTCCCGCTTGTTAATAAGAGTTTCAAGGTATGGAGTCACGTTGTTATGTTTTACTGCCGATTATAAACTCAATATTAATATGATATTTGGAAAAGAATTGGAGTGAAACGCACGTCACTATTCTGTGACTAGCAGTATTCGGTATACAAGGTATATCGAACAATCCGTTTGGATTATGCAAAGAACCACCAAAGCAATACAATGAAGTAGCTAACTGTGTCAAGTCAAGTTAATACTTCATCCGGGGATTTTATGAATAAGTTAAGTAGTTTCTGGCTATAATCCTCAAAACATTGTTTATGGTAAGATGGCAATGAAATATTCATTTCCAAAAGCAGAAGTAAATTACACTGGGTGATCCACCTGTGTTATGAAAAGCAGAAAAGATACATGCTTAACTCTCCGTAAGCTACCGTACGGCAAATAGTGGATTAAACTAGCAACAAATGACCGAATAAAAGTGCACGTGATATAAAGCTTCCATAAGAACTTAATTTACAAGTAAATTGTAATCACATGGGATAACAGCGTTGAATATCTGGTAGGTTTACGGATCAGAACAAACTATAGTTCTCTGCAAAAAGACCTGTATGCAAGTCATGTGAACAGATACTCACTGTTGAACTCCTCAGGAATTGATGACTATTTTGAGTAAACCACAATGATTCAAAAGTATGGAAGGAACCATACAAAGCTACGTAAATACATTAGAACAAGTAAGCTACATGTACATCTCATTGGCAAGAGACGACAAACGTTTGCATTCTTCTGGGTTTGGAAGTGAATTTCGAGATAAAACCCGGTGAATGGTACCTTACAAAGCAGGTTAAAATCCGCAGTTTGACTGTGAGTGATTTTTGTAAAATATAAAGCAGTCTCCTAGACCAATATTACCAAACCTGATTTTTTGCGCAAATTATGTTGAAAACAAAAATTACCAGCTGTAACAGGAAAGCGCCATGCAATACAGCAGAAACCTGAACGCTTCAGACAATAGTATTCATCCATCTACAAAATTCTGCGTGATAATTAACTATATTTCTAAAATTGTGTTATTGAAGTTTCCTATCTCATTCCTGTAATCATTTAACCTTAACGGATTTTCCGAAGGAACCTTTCTAAGTGTGAACTTCACAACTCGGGCCCACTAGTGATTATCTATAAGCTGTTTTTCTGTTACCTCAGAGGAAGACTGAACTGCGGTTTTCTTGGCTGTTATAATTTTTCGTGTAAGGTGACAAAGTTTAGCACACCGTCACGCGTTTACTAGGCCCCAAAAGCAGCTGAGAGGGGCTCTTGTAAATAACTTGTCTTAGTGACGACTAGAAAGATGATGTTGCTGCCTCATCTTTGTCCAGTCTGTTGGGCGTCACACATGTGGGAAGACAAAAACATAACTTTTGAATAGGCATCACATTGTAGTCCGGTCATATATCCACTAAAGCACAGGGTCACTTTAATTTGACTTCACTATATGAGTGAATTTTCTTTTGGTTATCACTTAAATGATGTTTGCTTTCGCGAATATTAAGAGCTGATTTGTCTCTGACTTGAGAGCAAATTACTCGGTGGTTTATTACTGACCTTGTTAAAGTGCTCAGCATAACGATAATTAATAATTATGTCGTCTTTCATGCACGACGGCATGAAAAGTATTGTACCTGACTGCAATGTGGCATCTCTAGTGATCTGATTTGGCCAAGCGTTTAACTAAAGTGCTTTGTTTTTGTTTGCTTCCAGAACTGAGGGCGGATAAGCAGACTGTTCTTGTCATGATGGGTTCATCTCGGATGCCCTGAAAACAGGCATTTGTTGGAGGTAGCTTAAAGTTCGAGGCGTTTGATTCCCTTTAGTAGGATGGTTGCGACTGGTTAACTAGTAGTTTTCTACCGAAATTTTTGCCCACATTCACTCACATTGAGCTGATCATCAAACGTGGTCAAAACTTTGATAAGGTTACGCGCATGTGATAAACCCACGTACCGGATAGTCTGAACCACTAGTACTAATCGCTTGATACCTGCGCCAAGTAGGATAGTCTGACCGATCGACTAGGTTGACAAGATGTATAAAGCAACCTGACTGTCTTACCTTCCGTTCTGTGGAACGGAATTGCGTAGCAATTTACTTGGGATGAAATGGGTATACATCTGACCTTTTTGTCACTGTTTGGAAAAGCTTTGTAGTCTTTACAAATCTAAGTAATCTAGCAAGTAGTAACCGACATGCTCAATGCTTCCGTGGCTTTAGTTGAACACAATCTGACCACTATCCAAAATTCACTGTTCACTTTTTATTCGGACAAATCTTTTGGCTAGCGCAGTAGGAAATAATACATTTGATTCAGTATCCTCTTTTGGTTTCTATACTCAGTGCAGTGTATCTGCGCTTGAACCAAGGGTCGATCTTCATGCTTGTGCAGGATAATGATGGGCGTGGTTTTGTTGAAGCTAAGTATGGATGAATCTTGAGCTATAAGTTGAACAAGCTTTCAGACTCAAAGATTTATAGATTTTATGCAGTAGAGTGAAAAGTAGTTGTATATGCATCCTTTCTTTGTGTTGGTAATGACACAGATGTTGCTCACCTGGTTATGAATGTAACAAAAGTCTGATTGCACTGAACAACATTAACTTTGAAAAGAACTATTGATGGACTGCTATTTCAACATCGATTAGTGAACTACGCTTAGGCAACAGATGTGCACACTTGATAATTTTTGAAAGTGCGTCAGAATGATGTAACAGAGACTAGTACAGCAGATGGTCTGTCTCACGTGCGCCAATTTAACAGGATTTCAAAATTTACAACCATTTCAACGGTAATAACTGAGTTGAGCAGTGTGCTAACCGAGGCAGACCTTAATTGTCAATATGTCCTACCTGTACAGAAGTTTGCCCGTTCTGTGTCCCGCTCTGACGTATCACTCCTGAAGTGTTGATTGTTACCAAATAAAAAACGTTTGCTATTATGCGTCAGGGTATAAAAAACGTTTCGAGAGTTGGACACAATTGTTATTTTGAATATTTTCAATGCTTTAGGAGTTAACATATTTCGGTATGCACCACAGCTGAAGAATTCTGTCAACACTCTGATTCTCTTACTAACCTGCCTTTGAACAGTGCCCATAAAAGACATGGTTCTGAATAAAGGGAGACCGTAAGCTTGTTTATTGGGTACGGAATATTAATCAGGTTTCCAATTCGTTAGGAGATGACAGACCCTGACTTTTTGCTGAATGTCCAGTGATATTAAAGTCTAGATAAAGCGTGCTGCATCCCTAAAATCTCCACTTTCAAACAAATGTATTCGAATAATTATTTCTTTGTTCCTACGTGATTATTCAATCGATAATTTTGAAAGTTGTGGCCTTATAATTGTGATCAGCTAATTATGTAGGAAGTATTATGTTACCCAACCAATCGCTAATCCAAAGGTCAGCGATTTGGTAATTTAGTCGGTGCGGCATACACGACAAGTACAAAATATATGAAAATATTTTGTGTACAGTATGTGTCTAAGCTGGACGGTTTCACATTGATAGATGGGTTCATACAAGTAAGAAATGAAACTTTGGTTAACAACCGGAAATGAAATCAGCAATATGTGTTTCGGGCGTTTCAACAAATATCGTACGCATTAACTAAAAGGGTGGATAACGAGACGTATGAAACTCACCACTTGCAAGACTCATGTTTACAAAACTCTGTGACCTCAGGATGAACCTAGACGACAGATGGTTTGCTAAATGTCAGCCGTGCCCAGAATTAGCATTGAGGACAACAAATTTCATTTTTCAGATGTATGAGTTGGACTGAACCACGCACAAGACTGGAAATCAGAGGATGAGGACGCAAATTGTTGACATGAGTATGCTGTAAAGCAGCGTAGTCCCGTATAATTCGAGGATACAGGGTGAAGATTTTTACGGCGTCCCTCATGTCCATCCCATAACCAGATCCCAACTTGACCTTTCCGGTCACGTGAACCACTGAAGTAGTAAGGTTCTGTAAACTGAATTGATGGTCGAAACTAGAAATAAAAATCTAGCGGCTAAGAGAGAAGGACAGTTTTGCTGCACAGTAAAAAATGTGAAGAACGCAGAGCAGGATGAGAGAAGTGCGGAATGATCTGTGCTTTTGAGTACTTGGCTGTCAGTTGTCATCTAGAAATGGCTCCACCACCTTCCTCCGACATACAAAAGCCAACTCCGACAGTAAAACAGTCGCATTTCATACTATACAGTTTGTAAAGATAAAACTATTGCAGCTACATAGAAAATCGTGATGAAGTATAGAAAAACGTTATTCATTACATTTGAGAATGATTAGTATAGAGGCAGTGACCACCTTTTTTATTGCGACAGTCAGTGGTTACTAACATTTTAAACGTCTTAAAAGTCCTCATTTAAACAATTGTAAAATGAAGAAAACAGCTCTGGTGTTGAGTCGCTCGGTTTGGCTGCCGTCTAGCGTATAATCCTTGCAGCTGCTGCGTCCTTCATCTGATACAATGTATACGTTGCCAATTTGATCTCCAACAGTCACCTTATCACCACAGTAGATTTACATGTAAGGTTTTTAACTTGAAATTTCCCAAGGTTCATACAAAACGCTACTAGTTTGTTATATGGTCATTGTTCCTAAAGAATCTCTCGCACTACAGCATAGATTCCATGTGTCTAATAAAAACGCGGCCGGAATTCAAATCCCGGTCTTGGCGGGTGTATTCTTTGAAGACATGCTCCATCATCGTGAAAGGTAAAGTCTACTGATTCCTTTCGAAAGGGGCTGGTTGAAAGTCTAAAGAAACTATAAAAAAATCGCAATTATTTGTAAGTGATGTTTGACTTCTCAGAGAGATTAGATAACATATGATAACAAACGAATTAGGCCGGGGATTCCTATATGATAATTCATTACTGTATATTGTGAAGTCACTGGAGCAGTGATAAACACGGTTGATATATTAAAGCAACACAGAATTTCGAAACCCTGTCGTGATAGGCATAAGCACTACTGACGTAGTTTAACGCTAGTGGAATTCGATCCCAGTAAATCGAAGCTGGTTGGAAAGTTTAGTTTATGCAAAAATGAACTCTGAGATAAGAACTGTTTATCACACAACAGTACAATTGATTAAAATAAACCACCGTTGCCGACTGTGCGCACAAGCACCATTACCTTTGTTGTTAACGCCGTCACTGTAACAACAGGACCAAGCTTGGAGTTTTACCATTCTGTTAGTAGGTTCGGTTCCGCGATTCGAGAGTTTGTATCCTTGAGTCGTCTATAGTAATCACCCGCAAAGATGAGGTGAAAACTGCATTACCACAAATAGTTTATCAGTCAGGATACGAAATTCTCTGCATGGAAAGTACTTACTTCAAATGACTAATACCAAATAGGCTTGATAAGTTTTGTACTGATTTATTCGCAACAGGCAGCTATAATAAACAACCTGATCTTTCACAAAGTTTGTAGGACATCAGTAAAGGTATACAAAGTTATGCAAGCGTGAAATTATCACGGAAACCTCTCGGGCAAAACTGATTTACAAAGTTTTACACAGAACTAAAATTAATCACAAAAATCTATACAGTTAGGATTTGATTGTGATATCTGACACCTGACAAGCATTTCGGCCTGCTTTTTCAAAGTAGAGTAGAAAAATTGAAGCTCACTCTCTCTCTAGAGCTCATCAATTGTGTGTTCGTAGCGAAACCTCCATTTAACTGCCAAACTCGTTTTGCTGAAGAAACTTTGTTAACCGTCAATCTGTTGCTTTCACTCTGGGATTGGCCGAATTGTCTCTTTCAAACACGTCGCTACGTTAACTTGCATATAACTTCAAGGTTACGACAGCAACTCATGAGGAGAAATAGCACACACCTTAGGAGCTCCAGTCAAAAACGATGTAGTCATCATTTGTCAAATAACTGAAATTATTTGTATGATAGTTCCGGCATGCATACTGTGAAGTCGGTTTTGTGAGAAGCCCGACTGAGGTTCATTTCTCAGTCAACATATAGAAATGAAACACAAGCGTGCTGTACTACGAACAGAAATCAGATATAGTCTTTTTCTGAAAACACCAGACTGCGACTCCCTGTATAGAAAAGTTGCGATAAATTGCAAGTAACCTTTTCACTTTTCTCAATGAACCCATTCAAATGAAAATTTGTGATAATTTCATCACCAAATGTTTTCTTATAACGAATCAGGGTCCTAAAAGCATAGTCTCATTGATCCAAACAATTCACAAATGAGTAAGCAATAACAAACCTTGAAATGTATACCAATTTGTTTACAAAGACCCGAAATTTGTATCGTGGCGTGAGAAAATTATTCCCGAATTTTACTAGATTAATTGATAATGAAAAATTGATGTTTTAATCCCCACCTGCAAAATCTTGCGAAAAATTAAAACCCATTCAAATGAACAAGCTGGCTTGTGATTTCTGTGAAAAAGTGGGGTAATTTGCCTGCTCCAATTAATGGAGAAGCCTTTCTTCAAAACACAAAGGCCGTTTTCATTTTTGGGTTTATTCAAAACGAGAAGATAGTCGAGCATGACATCGGCAGAACAAACATCTTTTACTACGTGAACTAGTTGTGTTGGAAAATACACGACAGCGATTTGTTCATTTGAACCCAGGTGCATCGAAATTGCCCTATTGTGACCGGGAATATTTAAGCTGAGAAACGAAATATTTCTCAAGCACTTCCAAACTAGACAACTGAGATGGAATAAATATGTTGAAGATTGTGAAATATTGTGCAGTTCATTTTGGTTTTAACCGGATACTTGCTCATATTCGCATTCTACACAATTTGTTCTGATCACCCACAAAATTGGTATAAGTTCTACCTTGAGTTATACTAACGAAGAATCATCGGTGTTTACAATGGACGGTTACACATTTTACGTTCATATTTTATCATACTAATAAATTATGATGTCCACGTCGATGAAATGCTCGAGGTTTCTACCTGACAAATTGCACACCATCAAAGATTATATATATGTCGGCAAAACCTCTAAGTATCTCAATATAGGTATCCAGAAACAACTGCTTGAATGACGAATTACTGTCTGGATTGTCAGTACGACACACCTATAAATGAACGAATATTAAGTAAACCAAAAAACTGAGTTCCAAACAATTTTTAAACGAATACAAAACCACACATTCCGTGATGATGAGGCTAGAGTTATAAATCAAATGAAGACTAAGCCTCACAATGTTATAAACAGCCTTTGATACCTAATGGTCTTACTTATGTAGGCACAATTAAATGCAGATATTTCTTTCGCTTTGGGTGTCCCCAACTCGTCAAATAAATTTCTTGGTTATATGTTTCCTTCATCATTTGTCACAATGATCATTGTGTCTTAGGATTAAAGAACAGTTGATGTTACATCTTTTTAGTTTCTATTACACTTGAATTATTTTTTCTGATAACAGCGAGAATAAATCTTCAAGAGATAAAGGAAGCGCAGCTGTACAAAACACGCAATATGACTGCCGGACTTGATTGGGCTTATAGAGGAGTAACTGCAACAAATAGTTCTTAGAATTTTTAGTCACAAGGTACAATTAAAATTGCATACCATTCTTACTTAATCGCACTCTCCACTTTCAGATAAACCTTTCGGCTAGCCTACTTCAAGTTGAAACACTCAAGTTTCTCCCTCATCAGACCTAATCTTTATCATCGTCTGGATCAAACTTTTAGCCCCAACCTCGTACTTATGAGATTTGCTTGTTAACTAGAACGTCAGTAAGTTCACAATACGTATGACCAAATGATCACATAGGAACTCCCAACTAAACGTTTGTGAGAATAGTTTTCAGTCTGCCCGATCATTTCGAATAGGTGATGAACAGAATCGCTCTGTTCATTTTCACTGATAACCCTTTGATCGGAAATTTCCAGTTAGGTTGAGGTTACTGAACCAACTGACCATGATTTAAATCATGAATAGATATTCCGGGATTTAGAGTACTTCAAACCGTTCACCATCTAAACCTGGTTGCAGTTTAGGTATTCACATATCTTTCAGATGTAGATATGCACTATTGATGGGCTCTAATAACAGCGAAACACCAAACTAGTGTTTCTTTGGAATAGGCTAATCAGAAAACGTATATAAATGTTAAGATTGCTATCAAGTTTCAGTGTTCATTTTTGGATAGTTCAAATCCACGACCCTCTATTCCGAATAGTATATTAATGATTATAAAATATAAGAAATTACAATGTAACAAATGGTCGCTTATCCGCTCGCATTCGGCTAGTATGCACAGGATGATAAATCGTAAATTTGAAAAAAACCAACAGTATAGCGTAAGATGTCTTGTGCACAGACATTTCGTTCGCATCTCATCTGTTACTACAGCGAAGTTAGTGCAGTCAATTGACGCTGGCCAGACTAATATTCGAAAAGACCATTTAGTTAAATACCATCAGTCATTGTCGTTAAAATTTGATTTCCCCCTGGAACAAGCTTTGGGCATCGCCAAAACTGTGCATAATCTGAGTAAGAGGGCAGATTGCTGCAAGATTTTTTAACTGAAAATTATGCAACAAACGTCACCTCAAGCGCACAAAAACAGTAGGTCATTTGATTGAACAAAGTAGTCCTTGATTATCTGTCTTCGGTTTTATTCCAATGGTTGACTGGTCTCCCCAACTGACGTCCATATCAGCCAAGACAATAGATCTAGGTTGTAATTTTGGAAGAAAACCGTAATTTCCTGAAGTGGATATGCGTTGTTTCAGTTCACAGATGCTAACTCAAGGCATGTGGTGTAAAGTATATAGTGCAAGCGATGTTGCAAGAACCGGCTAGGTTTGGACGAGTGAACATCAGATCCGTATTCGTTGAAGACGGAAGATGGTTTGTAACATAACAAATCAATCTTCAGTTAAATTCTGGATCTCGACAATGTGTAAACCTCACTAGTAATGTATATTGGTAAATACGTCTATCACAAAAAGTAAAAGGTGTTTTGACGAACAGTCTGTCTTTGGTTAATCATCGAGCCAATTATGTAACATTTATACCACCATACATCTATCTATCTATTGGAAATTTCAGGTTGAACAAGGTTCACACTTGCTCGCAGCTATCCCAATTAAGTAAACGTTTCGACCAGCTTCCTTCGGAAGGTAACATTGGACTCGAGTTTTCGCTAGTGTTAGATCTTCTAAGTATCAGTAAAATCCTTGTCGACAATCAGAATGACACTCAACAAGATTAAGTCCTTTTTGTGATTTTAACCAAGGTTCAAGGCTCAAAGATAAGACTAAGAAGCTCCAGCAAATCGCAAAACTCAGGTATATTGCACCTTTTCAAAACGACCTGTTGGTAAAGTCCACCGAAGTGCAAAAGCTGCGATCCAAAGTTGTGTTGTTTAACTTACAACTAACAAAATCTGTGACTACTCAACTGCGTTATTTGAACCGTTCATTATGCTACTTACATTCGGTCCAGTTCTCTTATCCATTATTTTATAGATCACTCAGCATTATCTGCGTTGAGCCATACTAAAGTATTTCATCCCTCACTTTCTATATTTTGTCTTCTTTGTCCACTAAGCTGAAGTTCACACGGGAGGCCACAGAATTCCGGCTAAAATGCTGTCTACGAAATTCAAATATCTTAAATATATATGCCAGTTTTTGCAAACATCTTCATTCAACTGGGTAATGCAGCGTAAGCTTACAGAGACGTGCACTGCTAGGTCACGTGGCACAAGTTAGATTACACGGATTGCTTGATCAGTGTCCATTCGGTGTTGAACAATGATAAAGCTGTTGGCAGATTGTACTCCGTCATATCTCATGCAATAAGGGTAACGACATTTCCAGTGTTGTTACCAAACATAACAAGAGTGAAGTACGGAACCAGGTAAACAGCATCTCACCCGACAGTCTGTATGTAGTACTAAACCAAATGACTGAAAATTTACTGATTTGATTGGGAAAACTCGTGATCTATTAGTGGGTTACAAGGAATTATTAAAGTGTTACGGGTTAAAGACATACGAGTGAGTCACACAGAATAGTTCACTTCTAAACGCTACATGCAGCGCCCAAGCTCATGTGCACTTGGAACGTCGTTGTTGTTTTCAGACTTGTACTGGAACAACCAATACTTTCTCTTCGTATGCGGAGCGAAGTACCGCTGACATTTGTGATTTTCTCATCGAAGTTTTCACAGTTTTCTTTCCTGTTCAGTCAAAGTCACGATGAAATTACAAGCTTCTGTAAAGTAAGAAAATTACCCTACAAAATTGGGCGCTTTTTTCTGAATAAACTGCAAGTAACACAATACCATATATTGCCTACAAGTTTAAACCAGAATACTTGACCGATTATTGTAAATTCGTGATATTAGTTTGTGACTTGTGCCACGCTTTGATCTGCAAAGTGAACGTTAAAATTTTTATGAGACTGTCATCTGAAAGGTCGTGAAGTAAGGTTACTGAATCAAATATACAACAGTTTATTGTCTATAGAATTTGGATAAAACATTAGCCACCTGTTTGATGACTGTATGTTGTCACCCTCTCTTGTAAATGATCAAAGCAGTCGATAGTGAATGAGAGCAAAATTCAAGTTAATCATTCGACTTTCAGGGGACTAGCTAAAAAGTTTATGGAAATGCAAAGGCTCAGGTTATATAAACCGAAATACTACACTACTCACGGACAGTCAGAAATTTTGATTAACAAGTTAATGGTTCCTGTTATTTCAACTTGCAGACAGGCCGTAGTAGTGGAATCCTGGAGTGGAGTTAACAACACACTTACTGTGTCTCCTCTTGAGACGATCGGACCATCTGAGTATTATTCATAAGGGAATGCACTTAGTCGTTTTCGCCTGGTACTTCAGTCGTGCTTACTACTGGGTCAGCATCACAATGATCAACATGGCGTGTGGAGCTCAAATACTGGCCATGGTAAGGACATGTACTACTGATGAACACTGACAAGACAAGTTTTCGGGTCAAATGCTCAATTTTGAAAGGAACTGGCCGAAGTTTCTATGTGAATGTGGAGGGTTAAGGTAATCGTCAGTGACATTTAACTTACGGTTATAGGTAACTTTAAACGGGACTGCCATATAACCGGACAGGGTTTGTTGCTATTATCTAACACAGTTCCCCCTGATATGCATAGTAGATAGAAGCCCACAATAACCGATTAGCTTAGGGTTGTTGCTCGGTGGTTTCAGTGGATCGACCAAATTCTATCTACAATCATTCGATGATTTGTAACCATCAAACAGACAGTATGTACCTGAGGGTATATGAGAAAGTTGCTTTTTGTTTGTGGAAAGACCTAAAACTAAACTGACTTACACATCCCACTCACCAAAGCGACAATGGTACATACTTTTTAAGAAGCAAGCGTTTCGTTTATCCTCATCAGTCGATTACATAAAATATTCAGTCTAATGGGTCTTGTGTTTGACACCACCACTTTGCCTGAGGTCCTATTACGCAGTTGCAACACTAAAATTTTGACAATTCGCGAAGCGCTGTTAATACAGCGCCACACATCAATCGTCCGTTAAGAAAAGGTGCTTATGCCACTACTCTCGTTGCCATGGGACTCAGAGAATTTACTCCATCCTGATATGCACCCAGGTGAACTTCGTTCGTTTCAATGTCTGTCGTTATGCGCAAGATTTTTAAAACTGGATTTTTACGTAACCGACTGGTAAGAGTAAATGGACTAATCCCGTCCTACAGTTCGTATATTCTTACTATATAAATGTGCCGCAGAAGGAGAAATCGGTATTTCAGAAACATGGGTCAGTGCATCCGGGCGTGTAACGTGAATGTCTGCGTGGGATCCACTCATTGATGGTTCTCCAGTAGTTTACGGACGATCGCTGGTGCCGTTGATCTGTATGGTGGATTTTGTTTGTTCACATACGTGTCAGCTTGTACTTGCGCCGACTAGTTCCTAGCCGATACCGGGATCTGTTCCAAATCTTTCATACGTTCCAAGTCATCATAGTACTTCTACGAAATATAAAAGAATAAACAACATGCATTCGACAACAGTCAATTTTTTCTACAGTTTGACCACATTTGAAAACATATGGTCTGTTCAGCACCATTAGCAACTTACTCACACACAAGGAATACAAAATCTTATCATCATTAATGGTATAGGATGTCCGCGCATTCTGATCCTACGTTTAATAATCTAGATTAAACTTATTTGGACATAGTGTTGTACAAATTCAGATGGTGGTTGAAATTAAAAATCAACTTAACAAGTAGTTTAGACTGAGTTTTCTCAATAAGAAACTAGTCTGCGTTGTTTTTTACAGTTTAAGACAATAGTGCATCAGTCCAAATTTTGCAAGACAACTTGGCGTACTGAACGGTGCCGTTATATGCGACGCAGTTTGGCTATCAGATATTTTTGTAAGGTCGAATTCACCGCACAAACCAGCTGTAAGGATTGTATTATAAACCTTTACCTTGTAAATTAGTACCGATGTTTCATTTGAAGAAGTCAGGCCATTTTATAATAAACTTGAAACTCATTAATCGATGACATGTCCCCCATTGATTGCATCTGACAGGACGTTTCACAATGAAGACCTGCAAACGAATGCTGAATGGTTTAGTCAGTTGTAGGTTTTGTAATTGCCTTCCATCAACCCATTCTTAATTAGACCGCCAAAATGGAAGATGAATCCATTTGGATTGACCGTTGTTGTAATAGGCATTAAAATAGAGAAGAATATGATTGTGGTGAAGGGCAAAATAATGGCTAATACCAAATCGGAAATCTTTAAACAGAACTTCTGAGTTATTATTAACAGTGGTCTTCATAGTTCGGTTTGAAAGCCAAAGTATTTTCACATTCTCTCCGGCTGAATACAAATGTAATCGAGATTCGCACAAATTATTGAATGCCTATAGCTGCGTTGTTACTAAAAAAAGAAATTATCTTTTGGTGCTGTTAAAAACGTGTCCGCTAAAGGTTAAAAATCTGGCTACCTCACAGCAACCATGAGGATGTCATGCAATACAGCGACACATTCCGTATCAAGGAAATTTTAGCATTGTACTTCGGATCTGCATAATATAAACACATGTAATCTTATGGATCTAAGAAAAGCACTCCAGCCAGATCGAAGATATTCAGGTAACATGCTGATTTTCTGTTTTTAGGGTAGAAAGACATGTGTCCCTTATCCAGCTGATGTGTTATCCGATACAGCATCAAGAATACCTTTAGATAAACGTTATCCACTCCATTTTGGTTTCTTTAAGTATTCATCACCCATCTAGCTTATGTGACTCAGTTACCGTGGAAATCAACAGCAGTTCTATAACTTGCATAACTACAAGCAATTTCAATCTTAACACTAACTGAAGTGTTGGTTGCAGAAAAAAGTTCCTATTGATGTTGATGACGAGGAAACGGACGGTTTATTGTTACCAAAACATACGTTTAGATAAACCATACAACCATCCAGCGTCGAGACTATATGCTTTTAATTCAAAATCACTGTATTATGCAGCCGCATTTTTCGAATGTCAAAGCAGGTTTTATGACTAGACCAAACTGAATTCTTTTCAGTACAGGTGAGATTCTTATTTTCCTATTGTAAAAGGATTGGATCGTTCGCTTTCGTACTGCAGACAAGCGATAACGTTCTTCTATACCTGGAATGCTTGCTTCCAAAATCGTTACCTTTACTTGCTTGCTTTGTGGGTAAGGGGTGAAACACACCAGTTGTGTTGCGGATTATTGCGTCTTAAAGTTGATACCGTTTCCATCTGCTTTTAACACCAGTAAAAAACTCCTCAACAGACGAAACCTTTAGATCAATTGCTTCTTCAAAGAAGCTAATATTGTATCTTCATTAGAAGCTGAACAGTTATTAGCTGTTTGTCGTGGAAATGTGATTTTCAAGTTGCTATACTATACTAGGCCAGTTAAGTGGTATACTCAGCTATACGGTTTACTGTTACGCACGAACATGTTTGAGGGGTTTTCCATTTGGTCTTGAACCATACAATCTGCTGACGCTGTATTTCTTCAGTCAACTTTAAAGGCATCCAGTGTTTGCATTTTACCAGCCTTGAGACAGCCAAGTAAACGTGTTCTGACAAACTGTTTCTTTGTAAAGCATGGACACAGACATTTGAAACAACCGATTCCCGCTGAAAGTTTGCATAGAGCAGACAAAAGACTGACCTGACACGATTTATGTTCGAGCAGGTTTCACTGTATCCGAGGTGTCAGCTGTTTAACCGGGGACTTGGGAATTTGGGTCGTCCTGTACACGATAACTGGCTTCGCGGCAGAGAACGTGCGGACAACAACTGACAATGAAAAACTGAAGGTTTCTTTCAACGGCACACTTATGAACAACAATTATTTGTCACAGATTGCGAAATCAAACCTAGTCTATGAATGCTATTATGGATATGTCGGCAGAACTGACCGCCAGCTTGGAATCAGGGCTGCCAAAATACGGTTGCACAATCAGACAACTTGACAGCACACACCCGGAGGGATCCATCGCTTTCGATTGCCAAACGTCACCTGATGACACAATATGTGATTGACTCACCAAAGTCATCTTGTGGTCTGTTGTCGACTCGAAACAAACGCTTGCTATGAGATGCCAAGGCCATTAGAACAAGACATAGTCACCCATACTTTTTACACACAAGAAGAACTGTTTGTGACGTTGATGCTGCCGTGGTAGCAATCGAACTGGTTTTGAAATTTGAACTCTTGTTATTGTTTTGTGGTTCGGAATTTTGTACATTTCAACTCGTTTGCAATACACCCCAGTAGAGATGTAGTGAAATCTGCTCGAACATAAATCGTGTCAGCTCAGTCTTTTGTCTGCCCTATTCAAAACTATTTCTGCGTAGCAGAACAGTTCTCGTATCCTAATACGCTTTCATTTAGTTTGGCTGGTTCTGCCTGACCTGATTCAATTATAAGATAATTTGAATAGTTGTGGTTCACTCAAAATCTCACTGCCTTAAAAAAATATGGCACAGTGGTCCAGTCAAATACCCAGGTGAAAGTTCAGTACATGACTTATGCATACTTTCACTATACGGTTCGGTTCTCACATTTTCTACGTTTAGATCAGCATTCGCCTCATGTCATACTTCAATGTTAGTCCAAGACACAACCTTGAGGGTCGTCGGAAGAAACGTGTCAAAGCGGAAGCCTCGCGAACTGATAACAGGCTTGGTTGATTATTCCATTTTTGTGCTTCCGAGTTTGAAGTGATTTGCACATCTTGTAATCACGAATGATTCGAAATTAATCAATAGATTGACGTGAGGGAAACAAAATTGACATCAAAGCAAAACGTGAAACACAATGACCAGTCTGGTAAAAAATTATACTGGTGGCTGTTATGGATTCTGGAGAGGTGACCAGTTAGTCCCAAATATTTTCTGCAAGGTACATACCGTTGCTAACCAAAGTGGAAGTGGTCTATCTATAAAAGGTCGCCGTAGAGAATATGGACGTTGTACAAAAGGAAATATAAAATACAATTGGGTTTGCCTCAAAACTTTATCAAAAATAAAGGTTATGCGAAATTAAGATAAACGGCAAAGTCAGGTTGGATATATGAGTCCAGTTTAATAAGCTATTTCTCTTCAGGTTGGCTTGACAAACTACAGCTGCTCCAATCAAAAATCAAGTGAAACACAGTCATTCTCTCGTACTGAAATAAATAACTCCCATTACAGTTTATTGGATATTTGATTACGAAAATACCGTACTGAGGTTCAAACGTCATTGAAAGCAAGTTAGAGCGATGATTGAAATGTGGAGGTGCTAGATGAGTTAAAAAGAAACGCGAGTAAACCTGGCGCTTTGCTCCCATTCAACCAGTTTGAAGCAGATCTGACCAACCTGTGGCAGATATTTTTAGTTGTTGCAGTACAGTAGTGATGCGCACTATCAGTTCTCCATCCAACATCTATGTGGAACGATAAATGGCTAACTCACTTAACTGCAGTCTTAAATTCAGTGTGTTTTCATCGGATGATTACGTAATCACCCCCGTAGGCAAGGGTATGAAGTGCGTTCTCTTGATGAAAATTTGATTCGTGTGCACTGTTGTATTCCTATTCGGGTGTAATCAACAGTAAGCCTTACAGGCTGTAACAACGGTATAGAACACGTGACTCAGCAGAAGCACATACTATATTGTCCCATTTACAAGCGGTAGCGTCATTCTTGTGCGGGGATGCATAATACGTTGGTCGTTGAAGGTGCGACCAATCAGAACGTAGCTTGAGTCACAGTATGAGTGTGGGGCACACAGACGGTCTTGACGCGCATACAACAAGCACCGCCTCGCAGTTTATTGTGTAAACTTCAAAAATCTCTCTCAGTTGTCCGAACGGGTGTATATTTCCATCCAATGATCCCAGCTTTTCATTGAATCTTAATTATGACTACAACTTCCCCACTTGTTGTTTCCGCTAGTTATTTGAGGTTCATATCAGATCACTTATACGAGCCGTTCACATAGAAAGTCACCGCTTCACTGTTTTCTTTCATAATTCTCCTTATTTTTAATCCTGTACTGATTACCCGATCCAGGGTCCACGTCGTCTTGTCAATGATGGACCATTTGTTGTTCAACGGAAACTCAGTCAGCCTGATTACAATTTTAAACGTTTCTTGCTAAACATAGTTGAATAATGTTTTATGTTATGTAGCACTTTACACCATAGTAACGAAATATGTCGAAGAAGTTTATCTTTCACACGTGCGTATCACTTAATTCACTCAGGTGACTTACCGTCTGATTGTCTGGCCTACATTGAAATGTCAAGTACTGAATAGATTCGTCACTTACAGACAGTATACTTATCCCGTTCCATGCCCCCGCGACAATAAAGCCTGCCAATATATTCGGATTATCTATTCTACCCACTAATTCAAGAAGAATCAGGATATCTCTAGTAGGAACCTTAAAGGAAAATAGTTGCTTTGTCTGGCTATCAAAAGCTGTCCAGACTGACTGTTTGATCTTTCTAACATTACAGGGACTTGAATTCTCTATCGTATTTCCCAGGGAAGCTCTCATCCGTTTCCATATACGGGCTACATACTACTCATTAATGTTATAAATAGTCCACTGTAATGAACACAGCTGGACACAATGAAGCACCGGTTTGAATGTCAACAGTATAAGACGTTACAATTGATATAATTACTGATACAGTGTTTGGTAAGATATATTTGGATATATTAAACTGCCGCTAGAACTACTTTGAAGATGTGGACTGTTATATCGCAAAACAAGTGGATTACATTTTGTCTAATGAGTACAGTGTTGTCGTAATTCCGAAAAAGATCAAAAAAGAATGCGAACATTTAGAAGTACTCAATTAAAACGATGATTCTGAAAGCGGACTTAATACAGGAAGAGAGTTTTACGTTATGGATGAGAGATTTCGACAAATTACTCTTTTCTGTTTACTTGTTAGGCATAGCTAGCACGAAGATCATAGGGAGTAGCATGTAACTAACCATAAAAATGTACCCAACGCATTCAAACATTCACAACTTTTAAAGTGTTGCTTATTCATTTTGTAGCCCTTTCGTGTTTGTTGATTAATAATGTATTATCACATAAATTGAAAATCAAACACAATTGACTGCAGCTATCACATTTCCATAGATTTTTACATTCGGCCTCTTTCGGAAAGAAGCACAAGTTCCTTCCTGTCTAATGTGAGATCATTGGCGAAGTAGCCAGCACGGTTGCCTCATGAAAACTTACCCTGATTTCTATTCCCGCTCTTGGCAAGGATATACACTATTTACGTGCTGTAACAAGAGCGAAACTTGAGCCTAGTGCTTCTTTCCGAAATGGGCCGATTGTAAAATCTATGGAAATGTGACAGCTGCGATCAATTGTGGTTAATGTATAATTTATATGAAAACCAAAATCCTCTACCACTCATCAATAAATCATTACCAGTTATTGTTTGAACGTATCGAGAAGCGGCGTGCTACGTTGACAAGTCACTTTCAATCTGTTTGGTGGGAAGCTCCGTTGCTTTGAAGTATTATTCACAACTAACCGACACAAAATATGTTCGTGTATAAATATTTTAAAAAGATATATTTTTGCCTCATCCTTGTTTTCTGGCCACACAAGAAGTATGCTATCACTGGTCAAAACCTGTCGGAAATAGACTACTCATTTTTGTTGTCATTTGTCAGGCCAATGAACTCGGTGGAATTCAATATTCTCAGTATTGCACTGGTCTTGAGGAAATTCTGACTCATAAGTGCAGCAATGCAAACAAACACCGTCATCGACTGCTTAGCAGTATAATTCACCTTTTGAAATACTAATTTCAATTCTCAAGTGCGCACCATTTTGTTATTCATTTCTGTGTCACTTTCGCTAATGTAGAAACCAGATGCTCATAAAGTTTCTATCTCTACTCGATCACCTATACATTCTACTGCGTTTCACAAACCAATCATGTTACTTGGGACAAAATCAAACCCCGTTTGTTTAGTCACTCAAGCAAAGCCAGAATCCACGCGTATTACCGTGATGCTAGTTCCCAGGTTCGTGCACCCAAGGTTTCCCTAGCCCTATGTTAACGCGGACCGGCAGTCACAGCGAGAAGACGATGCATATGTAAACAAACTTTGTTTACTGATTTACTAACCGTTCACAAGCGGAATTCAACACAACGATTAAGGGCGCTAGAGAGCTGGACCTGAGAGAACCTTAAGCACGACTGCGCGGCAGCCGCCAGAGAGGACGAATGTCAACGGAAATTCCAGTTGACCTTCAGGATTCAAACAAGTGTCAGCCTGGTTGGGCGGCGTTCCCAACGGCAGTAGCTAAAGCACTGTTATCCTAGTGAATGTAACCCGCAGTAGTAGAGATGGCGCGGATTCATTATACATCTACCAGTAAAACTGCGATAGTTACGCCAACACACTACCTTTGATGTTAGTGGTTTGTAGTAAATTTACACTCACAAGGTAATGTGAACCAGCGCGGTGGTATCGGTAAGGCAACTCTCATGTCGCAGGAAGTTTCGGATTTTGGGGACACTACAGTATCAATGCTGAGCTTTGAAGTCATATTTTATTACATGGTGCACTATGTTGTTTTTCTGAGGTACGAATTCATCAGACGCAAAAACGAAAAGACCATTGAGAATAGAGACCGAATATGTATTAGACGAAATGTACAAGAGGTCTCTTTTAGCGCTATAAATGGCACTAACACGCAAATTAGGTGAGGATGCTAGAGACCGGCCGTCGATGAACGAGTATACCGGAAGTGTATGTGGTTCGGGTTCGCGCCACACAGTCACATGGCATGCGGACAAACAATCGGACAACACACATCGTGTGAACCCTTTTAGTAGCCTTGGTACTATATGTAACTATGTCTTGGAACTATTTTACTCATCATACTACAAGAGGGCCAATAAAATCTCCAGGTCGCTGCAGTGTTACTAACGAGTAGTATGATGGGTTTTAGTGGATGTACATGTTGTAGACTCACTCCGTCAACTTGCGCCGTTTATTTGTGGATTTTGCGTTTGAAATAAAGCCGACCTTTAGTGAAATAAAAAACGGTTGAAGTCTTCATTTACTGCTTTCATTCCAGTAACTTGCACGGACACTGTCCGTCCCAACCTGTTAACATATGCATAAATCATCGCCGTGATCTGAGTAACTCGTTATGATGCTAATACCTCACTATACCAGCCTTCGAAGTGGCATCTTACCGGTTTTGCTTATCAGGCGCAAACAAACTGTATATGGTTCAGGGTAGTAACCTCTTAAGTTACAGCTAAGTTTTTATCCGCTCGGCTACATACTGTATATATGAGCGTCGTATGACATTTCTACCCATCACGTTTATGTACATGCATTGGCCGCCTCTTGTTGAGTATTATGTTTCTAAGCCGTTGCTCCTCTTTTTTTCTACAGGCTATAATAAAACAGTCATTATGCGGTCGGCTTGCAAACAACTAACCAACTACCACAGTTTCAGAAGTGGTTGAGAAGGATTTGGCAAAATTTCGTCCCAGTAATGATCACCGTATGTCATATCAGCAGTACGCATGCCAGAGAATAAGCTTCATCTGACAGTGAATGAGTGTGCAATCATCCGAACCGCTAGCTGGAGCTTATTCACTGGTCGTCGGTAATGGTTCCTGAGGTGCGTGACACTGACAAGACTCAGCAGGTTCGCTACAGCCGCTTCTCATTGAACAACCTTCGATAACCCCAGTTCTAATGCAACGTCATTCATGAAAAAGAATTTCAAGTGTCAGTTGACGGTTTCACTGGTTGGAAATAGACTGGCCACAAGCAGGTCATCATTGGTACAATTTAGTATACAATGCACTATTAAACTAATTAGTTAACATTGGCTCAGACTTAATTTCTGCTTTCATGCAATACTTCCACCAATATCACGAGTAACCCAGCTCACATCTCATAAATGTGACTGTGTAACTGCACATGATAAAACAGTTCAAAACCTCCATTTCTTTTCTGATTAAATGAGTATGACAGCGTTCTAAATCAGGTAACAGTAAGCACTAGAATAGATAAGATGCACAGAATGAGTATGAACACAGCCATGATCTTTTGTTTTGGCCTTTCGGCTAACCCACTTCACAAGGAGGCCCAAGACTCGAGTTTTGCTCTCATCAGAGCTGATCAGTGGTGCACGTTCTCGTCTTGGCAGAAAGTTGCACTCCAGACCTCATGCATGTGACAACAACATGCCAACCACAACGCCAGAGAACTCACAATAGGTGTGACCGAGTGACTATATCCAATCCCTAAACCACAATTCTATTTGAATAGTACTTACGTTTTTCCATCATTTCGAAAGATGACTAAACAGAGTCGCTCTTTTCAATCAAATCGATAACCTCGTGATCAGGAATTATCGGTTAGGCCACTGTTACTGCCTTCAATGAATTAGTTAAACATGGTGTAAATCATTAGTAAAAGTCTGGGCATATAGATAACTTCAAATCGAACTCATCATCCAATGGGTTAATATTCTCCATAAGTGATGACAGCACGCGTGTAAGTAAACAGAATCCGTTATTATTTCGTCATGTGCTCGAGTTGTGTTATCTCAAGTATCCATTAGCCAACACGTCACGAAACCGAAACTTGTGACTATTCGACAAGTACAAACCGCAAGTAATCACTCACTGTCTATGCAACGGTCATTTACATGTGCAGCAGGCCAGTTAAGCTGACCAGGTTACTTATTCATACCGTTATCTTTCACCTGAAGTACTTTAACATCAGTGGTTTTCCAAAATTGCGTCAAGCATGGTCAATACTATAAGCACCTCGTATGTGTTGAACCGTGTATTTAGAATGCGAATTTGCCTGACCATCCCATTAGTTCCCGAATAGGGGATTGTGAATATTGACCACCAAAACAGTTACCTCACGGATGACGTCAAGTAACAGAACAGCAGGTCCAAATGTTTGTCTGATTAGTCGACACTAACGCAGTTTTTTGTGGGACATTCTTGGTCATAATCGGTTAATCAGAATATACACCTAAACCGAACCCAACCATTGACTGGGTTGAGCTTGCTTTATGTGTGTGTGTGTGTGTTGAAATATTTGTGTGCGCCCATCTGCAGTAAAAAAAGAGAACGAACAAAAACATGCTTGCAAATATGCACGTGCAGTCGATATCCCAATAGAACAACTGCTTGCACGTTTTCTGTTTAGTTGATTTGGAAACAACAGGTAGTAACTAGATGTTGGTTAACTGTGGTGATTATCACTAAATCTATTTCTCATTTCTTGTTTTACTACATTGTTGACTATAAGCTAAACAGTTGCGCCCGAGAGATAAATTCCCTGCCTTGCCTAGTTCGGTTTTTATTACTATTGCGTCGAAGCTAGCTCTGGGATTGAACTAAGTTCACTACTTCATTTCTGTATTCCTAGAACCATCACATTAACTCCGGTAGTAAGGATGTGACAAACAATTGTTCAAGATAATTTTTTCTCAGGTCAATACAGTTATATAGATTTCATCAAAAGGTTTTAAGACAAACTACAAAAACTAAGATGTGACCTATTAGTGAGTGACAATGAAGGCTACTACTAGACTCCACACAATAATTGGTTAGACCCGGACCGAACTTTGACTGGATGTTACGTCACATAGTCAGGCTTAACTGTTTGTATGGACAGACTGGATATGCTTGGTCTGTGGCCACGGCAGCTGCAACGACTGAATAATTTTTTTTCGAGAGCACAGGTAAGGGTTGCATAATCTGTTATCAATCGATTCGGCGGTTAACAGAATGTACTGATTGATTGTTTTTGGTTGAATGTTGGCAATTCTGTACATAACCCTGAACGCTTTGGTGACGTCTGTGCGATGGTTAGTGTCAGCTGACATTCTGATCGAATGCAGAAAAGTCTTGCTCACTGTTCCGTTTACCTCTTCTGGTGCAAAACGGAATCAGTCATCATCATCATCGCATGATTGACAACATTTCGGTGCAACTTTACAACTGTATATCATGACTAACTATAGCCATATAACAAAACCAAGCTGTTCACTGATTACTCAAGATTAGTCGACTCACATCAATCCATATAGGGAACAAAACATAATAGACAGACATATGTACACTGGTTCTATCGGAACCCCCTGGTGGCAAGTATCAATCGTAGTGGGTTGCTTGGAGCTAATTTATCAGAAACTCAGTACCACGACAAGGGATTGTACAGATCAGATTCAGCTAATATACTAAGACACGAAACACCCGTTCTTGGGTGACATAGGTCCTTTAATTTTGGACAATTTTCCATGAGTCGTTAAACTTTGCATGGCAAACGCTTATATACGGACGATTTCACGAGACCGATTCTGAGTTAGTGAAAGTAGGAGGATATTCAGTTTCCACTGAGTTTTCAAACATTTATACACGGACCTGATACTGTTCTGCATCACACTACCGTGGTAACTTGATTAATTAAACACTACTGATGTAGCAGTGAAAGGTCATAGCTATACACAGAGTCTATTTCGTATGTCAAAAGTCAGTGTCTTATGGCATAGTTTGCCACCAGCGGTGAAGAACGACCGAGCAAGTAGTCGTCGGTTCTCATGCAAAACATGTTTCCTCAAAATTATAGAAGATACAATGACATTCTATCTTTTGTTCATACACAAATTGATCCATCACCACTCCGGCGACAGGTTTTCTACGTTCTGTCGTGATGACATTCAGTTCTGCTGTCACATGTATGATCGCATTTTCTGTCTGGCTCACAAATCCGGTTGGTGACTGAAAAGTCAAAGGGAGTTTGCTCCTTTTCCTGTCAGCTCATTTCGCTTGCTCAGTCAAATGTCGAAGCCAGACTGATTGATGTTTCAGTGGGCTACTCTACATATTTCCGAAGCCGTAAACGATAACTGTAAAAAATTTGTTTCAGTCAGTTGAAATGGGAGTGAAGTCTAGGCGCAACAATTTTTTTCCCTAGCAAAATAAAACATATCAATAAAATGGGATCATTTATGAAATAGCCGACTCGTTTCATGGTGCACCGAAACACACACTAGATGGATTAGTGGGCTTACATGGTAAAAATTACGAAGTCGTGTAAAAAAGTATGTTTTCACCCAGATGACCCACATTCAAATGATCTACCACGTCTTTCATTTGAACGTAAGCTATAAACGAATGGGCTAGTTGATTATGAAACGTGGGATTGATTAAATTCGCACGCAAAAAAAGAAGGTTTACAACGCCTATGTAAATCTGACTGTATTTTGGACGATAATATAAGCGTATTGAACGAAGGGGAGTAAATAGGGGGGACACAAAAAACAAAGAATTCGCCTTAAAACTTGTAAGAACTATAGGAACACGGATCGAAATAGGGCTTTCATAGAAGTTCATGACATAAAGAAAACCAATGAAGCTGCTTTCCTCTAACATAGTTTTCAGAACAACGCAAAGTAACCTTATCAATATGGACAATATATTTGTATGAATAAGCCCCAGTTACATGATTTGTTGAATATAATAACCAACAATATTATAGCGAAAAGGCGTCCGATAAAACACAGTCTTCATTGTCCAACTCGCTAGTTACCATGCTGAGCGCGCTCGCGATTTTGAATCACAATTCCAGTCCAAAACACCCCCGGTTTCCGCTCACACGTCGTGTGCACTTTTACCCGGTTTAGGTGTGTGGTGCCTTCTATCCGGAGGTTCTCTGCCTGTTATTCCTCGTCCGTTGATCCGATTTCGTTGAACAATGGCTTGTCCAGTCGCTCGTGTTGTCCGCCATCTATCCACTGTAGATTTTGACCGTGTTCCACGACCGTGTCCCGATATCCCTGTGAATGTTGGAATAGTCGCGCCTCCGGTTTAGATGTCCATCCTATTTTGCTTGCTATGTCTCGCCCCTTGGTCCGAACCAGTTGAGCAATGACTCATTCGATGATTCACACCGTCCCAGATCCGCTCGCTATGGGTTTCTGGACGTACCTTCCCCCGAGTTGAGGTATTCGGCCGGGTGTTGCGTTACTCTCACCTCCGGCCCGATAATCCACTACACTCTTCCCTCGGTTAATGAACTTGCCCGGATTGTACCAGGGTGCCAAGTGTACAACATTGATCCATCGCCCACGAGAACTTCGGTTCATTTGGAAGCTCGTATCCTTGCAGTTCATGATGATAAATGGTCCATTCCATCGCCTTCTAAATTGTCCTGCATCCGGGCCGGGTGTTTCTGGCCGGCTGTAATCTCTTACTTTCACCCGGTCTCCGATCTTGAACAGGCACCATTTATGTGTGTTGTGCCTCATGTCATATCTTTGATTATTCCGACGCTGCCTTTCTGTTGTCCATTCAAGAGCACGATGTTCCAGGTGTTGTAGTTCTTGCGGCAATAATTGCCGCTCTCTGTCTCTGGACACGCAGACATTCAAGAGAATCCATGGCTCTCTCGCGTATGTGACCTCAAATGGCGAACTCTCAGTTGTTACATGCTTTGTCGTGCGGTATCCAAACAAAACATCCGGCAGTCCCTCCGCCCAGCACTATAGGTCGGGCTTGTTCGATGAGAAATCAGAAATTTAACGAGGCAACTAAACCGCTTTCCATGAAATTTAATCGGATCCACCTATTTTAAAACAGTCAGTTAACCTAGTTCTTGTTTAACATTTGTCCAACACTTCCGAAAGCACAATATGAGGAGCGTTTTCCAAATCCCTTGAGTTTTCCATATTCTGTCTACCGTCAGCGATCGCTGAACCTTTATACCGAAGTTCTTTTATTGGGATAAACTTTTGATGATGTCTTACGAGTGAATCCACAGTAGTATCTCATTCAGTCAGTAGATGAGTTTCAGTGATGCAACAGGTAAGTCCATTTTTGTTCGGGCTTTGGGATTACTCCTTCACTGCGTTTCATGACTTCTAAATACCACTGCTTGTAAATTGCTTGATCACAGCAGCAAGTTTCACAAATCACAGTAAACATGGCACCAGTACAGCTACCTCAGGAAAAATCTAGATTTAGGTTAGCCTCCGGTAAACTCTTGCATTAGTCAGTATATTTTATACTGTCCAAGCTATCATTTCCTGCAGCTCTGCAACAGCGTTTGAAAAGAATTTTTGAAAGTTCTCATGCAGTTCAAAAATAAGTTCACCGAAACACTTGACATTTCTGAGATCCTTCTTGTATCATCATATAAGAGCCTACCAAGTTCACTAAATACACTTCAGTCCTGACCTGTATAGCTTGATGAGTATTCGGCCCGGCGTGATGCAACCCCCTTCAGCCTATTAAGATCACCTGCCCAGCCTTGTGCTCGATGTTGCACTCCACAGGCTCTTTGATTCACCAGTCTAAAGTTCTGTTTCTCACCAGACATACGGTGCACATACAAAAAGTGGGGGAGTTAGATCGAGATATCGTTCGAAACTGATTGATCTATTTCTTCACGTTTGTGCATGGAGGTTGACCACTTATTCTGTGAATTTGGGGACCGGTGAGACTCCTAAGCAAGCTGCTTTTGCTGACATAATACCGGGGCAAGCAAATCAATTCCGATAACTTCAGCAATACGGAATGTTCCTTTTGATGGGCAACCTGACAAGCGACTTACGACTCCGAAGGCTTGATCATTGTTCACCTGATGCTCACTTTCAGTCAGATAAAACAAAATGACATTGTTTACCAATTTTGTTTCACTATGTTCCAACCAAAGGGAGTGATGTTCGCAGATTTGTTTCAAAGCTGTCTTGATATTCGACCAGCAATCTGTTCGGATAACCGCTTGACATTAGTGTCCAAATTACGACAGTGCTGTAGAGATGAGACTTGATCCGGTAAAGTACGTGAATTTGTTGCAGGGTTATTAGTACCTTCCGGGATTAACCAGTTCTCACCATGTAACATTTGATACAAGTGGTTTCGTTAGCTGAGCACCAACAGACCAACAACAATGAGACAACATGAAATAGGGTTCGAAACAATTATGAGGTCACTTCGTGCCATGAACAATCACGTTATTCAACAAAACTTTCTGACCCTGTTAATTAATCCTACGGCCAGTTGTAAATGTTCATCGGGGTAACCGATGCTGAACTGTGTATAGTTCCAATGCAAATTAATTAATTAGTAATTTATCGGCAGGGTAATTCCGAACTGTAATGAGAGGTGTTTCATTACTTGGGTTTCAACCGTGGCACACGAAGTATGTCCTAGAATGACAAGTCAGCCAGTTCAAAGTTGTGTTCAACGGAATAATTTTAAAATTGTTCAAACGCCCAAAGTTACTCAAACCAGCTTTGAACAAAATTGAACTTGAGCGGTTGCCAGTCTCCACGACGGTATACCCGAAGTCATCTTCCTAGTAATGAATCACCAGAACCATGGTTCTGGCAAAGAATATTTGTGTGGTCAGGTGGTGTTACACTTTCACTTATGTCGAAAGATTGATCAGAAGACGTAAATTATGCGTTGTTTCATTTTCAAAGTTCTAGTGAAAGAAATATCGCCGGTCACACATAATATGTTCCGCCGGTCATTCCTGAGAGAACACAAGAGGTAACACGGTGGATTGCTATACCCAATTCGGCAAACCAAACCGTCAAACCTTCACTAGAGAAGAAAGATCCAAACCGGATTTTTCCTAGACATTCTGTGAGTTCGACTGCTCTGTTGCACAGTCCACGTGTGCTGGCCAGTACATGCAATTCCGCACATTTTGTCCGGCGGTGTACAAAAGAGGTTTGCTGCCCACCTCACAACAAGTAGTCTATGTACTGGTGGCACGTTGCAAAAACAATTTACCTTCCTCCATTCAGTTGTGAAGAAAAACGGCTGTTGATTGCCGCTTCTCAAAAAGGAATTTTGTTTACTAACTATGCCAGAGGGCAGTGCTCTCTTAGAAGTGTCATTAAAAAGTACTGAATGACGCCGTTTGAAAACTTATTCCGCAGTAAAACTACATGTAGTACAATAAAAACTGCAACTACGGATGCCACAGAACAAGAACAGACAGAACGATGAAGTCACACCCATTGTATTTCACGAGTTTTCTCGCGTAAACAGGACCAATCTATCTATGGGTATTCGGGTTACGGAGAACTTTCTAAAGTGGGCTTTAACCTAACTGACCACTCCAACGAGAAGAACTGCTCAGCAGACCGGAATCTATCAATTTATCTATTGAAAAGATACATGACACAGTCACCACCGCATTCACTGTCCTGTTTTTCACAATGAACAGAAAAACTATACCATGGGTTAAGATTTTATCAATGAAGTGTTTCAATCGGTTCCTGTTTGTGTTCGGCAACAGTTTGTACTATTGCAGCAGTTGATCTGGTAGCTCAGCATGGTGCGGTAATAAAAAAAACTGTGGGTAGCACCCATTTGGTTGTGTACAAATATTAAGATTTTGTCTGTCTCCCGCTGTGTTTATGATTCCATGATAATCCAATTACATGTACATGTGTACTTAGAGTGCACGAAATGTTTATCCGGAAAACAGCATGATTTACGCGAATTGGCTATTTTGATTGAATTGTTAAAGAGAGATAGTTGTTTCAGGCTTTAGATTATCATATTTTATACGCTTCTATTGTAAGCAATATTACTTCCTGACATTCTAGAATCGCCTGTTGCAGAGGAGCTTCATCTTATCGTCGGCACCCACTAAAGTCACACAATATCTCCCAGATCTTTGCACGGTAGCCGTATCACTTAATAATTTAAACCTTTTGAATGATACACGGCGCTGCTCAATTGCTCATATATTCTGCTTTATACCTATCAAGCTGAGTACATGTTTATATTTCTTGAGCTAACTCCTGTTCATTCGTTGAGTGACTGATATGTTATAGGCATCTGCCAGTTTTATCAAAAACGAGACGGTGATAAAACGTATGAAATGAGTTGGACGTCAGAGTCTTGTTTAGTTGATATAATATCACTTGTAAATGTCTAACTTCTACGGAATATAAATAGGAAAAAATGTTGTTACAGCTCTCATATCTGCCTTAGTTTTTAATAATAGATCTATACTTGATTTTCACACGGTCACATCTTTGTCTGTACGAGGTAGGACGAAATTTTTCCTATGTTATTAAGACTAGAGTTTAATAACCAACGTTCAACGTTAATGCTGAGACTGATACAGTCGCATTACAGCGTTTGATACAAAGACTATAAAACCTTATTACATAAGATTGTGGATAGCGCAATCATTAACATCAACAGCAGCCAAAGTGAGGTTCAAGAGATCATTTACATCCTCAGAGGAGGTCATACAGACTGTCGCCGAATCGTTCAAACATATTTCTTCAGGCAGGTTGGGTATACGTTCAAGGAATTTGTTACAACAAACCAAACATTAAAAAATTAACAGACGATTTGTCCGTGAAGACTACGTTGTGTTCAAGTAGTTTTAAAAATGTTGTGGTAGATAGCCTAGTTATGTGAAGTTCATGTTTCACTGCCATGACAAATGTTTGTTTTTGTTTCGGGAACTGGTGTGGGGTGATTATGCCGCGTAGAAAATTCAGGGATTTGACTAGCCACACAATTCACAACGCTGTTCGAAGTCGGACCTAGAAGTGTCCCCTCAGCTCTTATGAGTCCAACCTAATTTAAACGCATGATTAGATATCTTTCCATATTAGTCCATTCTCAGCTTAATTAATGAGTTTACAAAGCAAACTGAACTTGGAAACATTTCTTCGTGATCATCTACAAACTTATCGGAAGAAACTCGCAATCAGCTTAGTAATATTGTAACATTCAATCCGGCCGTTTACTGCTGGTTGTCCGTGACACTTGCAGACCAACTCTGGGGTAATGTGGAGACACCAGGGGACAGCGTTCTTCCGAAGGGGGGGGGGGGGTTCCAGCGACAGTCCTGTAAGAGGAAACAGCAAGAAACAAGCATGAGTCAAAGGGTAGGTGTCGCTTCCTTGACTGGGGTCCTCGTGATCACTCAAACCGCTGGTTAGAGACGCTATCCGAGATGACGGTATGTCGTAACCAATGGCCTACTTGTATCCATGCCATTTCTAGTTCTTCCACATAGTCTTGTTTTAATAATGTTCAACCTTCTTAGTAACATTTTCTTCTAGGATATTGCACGTCACTGTTGAGGCGAGCGGCGGCCCGAGCCACAGTACCTTATGGTCAGGCTCATAGCTGTTATGATGATGTTGATGATGAGACAAGGGCCCAGTAAGCCATGCACACGGCTTACACAAACGAAAACGAAAACGGCGTCAACAACACAGCAGCACGCCCTGTTACACAGTTCAAATTCTACTTGTGCGCCCTTGCTGGTTTCGACCGCACGTTACAATAATTATGCTTTCAGGTGTTATTTGTTTTCCCACTTCGCATTTCATGTAAGCTAAAGATACGAGTTTGGCCAACTTCACGTCATTGTTGTGCATATCCGTTAACGTTCACCAAACTGCTTCCAACACGTTAGAAGACAAACAAATTAGTCAAGTTTCTCCAGTGATCACGTAATATGGCTATTATGTTTGTATTATCAACAAGTCATCCGGCAGATTAGTTAATTTAGAGGTCGTCCAGTTGTGACGATCTGGGCTTCGACTGGATTCGACCCACCGATAGAAACGGCATGCCCAAATGTGGCAAGCATTGTGCCAGTTGGGCTGTTTGGATTGTCTGTGTGCGGTAGTGGTCGAATAGTTCATCAGCTAGATTTCCGGTCTTTTCGAGCATTCCTTACGATGGACGATTGATAAATAATCTTGTCATTAGTCCACAGTAATTACAAAACAACACTGAACAGTCACTAGTGTCGGGCGGTCAACTCCGAAAGCACCCTAAGAGCGAACTTTATTGGTGGTTTAGACCGATTCTTCCCAAAAGACTTCCTTGATTTACACCACAAACTAGTTCACTATATCACCAGTAAACCAGCATTATTAATAGCAATCCTTACTATTCGGCTACCACTTGAGACACTCTTGGAACTAGAGGCCCGACAGTTGGAACATTCGACTTGTACTATATCCAGATAGCGTCTACCAAGTGAAGCCAATCATGGATTATATCAGTCGTGAGTTTTATTCAACGACCAGCAGTATGAATCAGCAAGATTTTAGTAATCAGATATTATCAAAACTTAAACGTATTGGACAAATACTTACGGGGAATGGACTATATTACCATAACGTGCACAAGAAACATTGTTACGTTGCTTACAAAAATTGCAAGCACAGCTCATATTAAAAATTAACAGTATGATTTACAAGTCGTATTTTGTTACAGCTGAAGGTGGCAAATAAGGATGAAGGTCAGCAAACTAAGTGAACCACGAATGTGAAGGAGTAACAAAGTTTGGAGAATCAGTGGTCAAAATAATAAATCATTTGAAACATGACAGATTCACAAGTCTTCTAGGTAGCTTTGTATATGAATGTCACTGACCAGGATATAACGCAATGAAAGAGAAAGCTGTGGGTTCTCAAGTTTATTTCCTTCATCACGAATAACAAGTTGAAGTCGTTTCTATTAAGACTGGCTTTGAAAAAGACACACACACACACAAATTTGTCCGATTGTATATTTACTTTGACTTGTGAAGTGTCGACAATCTAGAGGCTTTTCGGACCGGCGAGCATCATATCGCGAGCCGTAATACTCATTCTAGTAAGATCATTTCTATGTTAATTGCATCACAACCAGTTCGCCTGATTGTGCAACGTTTACCAAAAAATTGGTGTTATTGCACTAATTCTAACCAACACGGTTGAAACCGACTATAGCATGTCGTTTCATGATGCTCCGTCTTGAGTCATCGTCTCATACCATACCTTGTTAGCAAATGCGCCTTAAATTGTCACAATCATACTCACATTACAGAGTGGCCATAAAATATTGATTGGTGTTTGATAATCTCGTTCGGTTGTACACTGCCTGTTGAGCAGATGTGCAATTGGTCATGCTTAGTACAGAATGAAGCTCATGAGTAACCTATACGTTAAACAACCGTGGTCGTTGCCGGCACAGGCTGGCCACGTTATGCATACTGTGACGACTTACAAGTTTTACTCTCATAAATGTTTACGAATCATCTGTAATCTTTAATAACCTTCGGTTTTATCTTATTTTTACTATAAAGTTTTATCATTTTTTCGGGTGACCATTATTTTTCAGTAATTTTTACCATTTCCGTTTGAAACTATCAAGTTTAATGGTTTCTTCTAATTTCCACAAGCTGGTATGCAACTGGAAAAAGCTCTGAGCACATTGCCAGTAATTTGAATATCAGCTAGCTATCATTGGGTATCAAGCCCAAACAACGATGACATTGGTTTAGGATTGAACAGCATGAAATGGTAATTTATTGCTTATAGTGTTCTCTTTGTTGTTACCAATACAAGTGGGAGATCGTAGGTGAACCATATTCATTCAGACTAAAGTCACACATCAACCGTATCGCATGGTGATATTTTTAATTCTGACAGTTCGTCTATTATTCATGTAGGAGAACGCCAAAATAGTATAAACTACATACTCGCAAAAGTAATCACTCAAGATAATGATAAGCAGTATTGTTCGAATTTTTAAGAAAATCTTGAGAGAATTTTCACCTTTTTTGTTTTCTATGAAATATTTTGTCTAGTTCGACAGTGTGGTTCTATTTCCCCGGCTGTTTCCTACGGTCCGGATTTTAGTACGAGTTTTCAAAACCTCTCGCTGATTTCCAAAAAAATCAAGCACGCACTCGTTTTAATGGTGATACTTTGTTACAGATAACTGACATTGCAAGCTGAAAGTTCGATGGTGTTTGAGCCACTTGCTTCAAAGAATGCATATTTTAATTCACGACTGTTTGTTTCCCATGCTAATCACCATGGATTCCACAGCAAACTGTAAACCTAATTCTTCTCTTTCTCAGTTCTAATTGTAAACACCTTTGTGTATTAATGTCATCTGCGTAACATTGGATTGAAAGGTGTTCAAAAGAGTTTCATGGGCGTGGACAGTTAGTTCCAAAAAGGTTGAAAGGTGATATATTTTTTTCGTGACAATGTTAAGTGAAACTATATTAAGTAAGTTCCTGCTTAGCACCTGGGCGAAATGAAAACAATTTACTGCAAACATCTGACAAAAAACCTTTGGGTCATTGATCGGAATCAACAAGTCAATTACTGAATGTCCTCACTCGGCGATCCCGCAACATTAACATCACTCAAAAGAGAATGTATTTGGGCTTTTAAATTCATTAACTTGGTCATGCCTACTTATGCCTGGTGGTCTTTTCCAGCGCGATGGTTTGGAGGAATGCCGCGGTTCAATACTTGATTCTTGGTGAGCCATATCTTGGTCTAGCGCTATTTTCGAAAAAGTAGCCTGAAAAGCCAATATGAATAGAAAAGCAGAACGGAACGCTTTTCGTTTTATGTCAGAATGTACAGTTTACTTTTTTGCAGAGGTTAGAAGTCGCAGAAGTTGGTGTATTTTTCATTGCAGTTCAGTCGTCCAGGTGTACAGAGACTGACACACGGTTTAGACAAAATACCAATCACGCCACCTTCGCCTTAACTACGGGCTGTCGGTCTCTGTCACGTTAACATGACGTGTTACCTTTGAATGTTGCATTCAACAAAGCTCAAAATTAATGTCTATTTTAGTTTAATCGATCAACAGCGTGTCCTTGACAGCTAAATGACATGGACCGTTTATCAGGGTTGAACTATCAGGTGGCCACCTCATACCTCTCGAGTACATCAGTTGCCCAATCTAACATCCCTGGAATGTTGCTTGTTGGACGATTGTAAACATGTTCTTGCAATGTTAGACGGTGTGAACAGAGTGGTTGGTCCCAGTCAAACAAATTAAGAAGCCTGACACTAAACGAGTAGAGTTGGAAAAGCAAAGTAGAACTAATTGGTTGCTCGAATAAACTGAAATTCAGTCAGTCACACCATGTCTGATGTAATGTGGCCACCCATTAATACGCATTGAACACATCTAACTAACGCAAGTGGTATGTGGTCAAATGTACTTACAGTATGTCTGTCTGATATTACCGATCAGTTAATCTTAAACTTCAGGTTGACGCTGTCAGTGTGTGCATAGATCAAGCGTTCTAATTGATTCGTTATTGACTATGTCACGACAAGCTCTGGTAGTGTTTCAAATGGAACACACCTTGGACGCCAAAAGTATGTTGCCTACAAGGCAAACGATTCATTTCGTGTTGTAGCTCCAGAGAGATTTTCAAGCAGTGAACAGTTAAGCTAAGGATTACCAGAGATCACAAAGCGCGACGAGGTTGCTTGAAGAACTGAAAAACAATAATGATTCAGTCCGTCCAGATATGACCGTAAATGTATTATCACACCAAACGTACTCGCTGTAATTTTGCCACAGTGATAAGATTAATTCCATTCGCAAAATGACACCGACAGGTTTAATGATTTTGTTCAAGTTAACAGTGGGTTAGTAAACTGAACCTTGCCTAAGTACCTACAAACACTCCAAACGTTCAAGTAGGTATTCCACTTTTTCTAGACAGCCGAGACATCTTTTATTACGGATTTAAGAACGGCCAAAACCAGCACACCCGGATTGCTTCCAGTGATTGTAGAGCCTAACAGTTT
>JTDE01000335.1:208852-223038 GCA_014338405.1 Paragonimus skrjabini miyazakii
GTCAAGCGAAGTAGTGTAGAAACATCTCCGTGAACTTGGATGTGAAAGTCATGGCTAACTACGTGAATCTCACTTCAGCAGTACATCAACATTCATACAAGTTCTTCATTTCTTCTCAAACTCTACACAGTGATACAAGTCTCTAGGCCGTCGAAGTGACGTACTGATGGAACGTTGACAATCTGTTGAAGTTCAAGCATAAATAAAATGAATTCACTTAGTCCGAGGTTACAGCACACTGATACAGAATCTTTCATGCAGCACTCATCAGCGCCAAGTTCGAGGTTTAACACAGGCTTAGGGGTGTTCAAGTGAGACAACTATGAAGGTTTTCTAAGCCCAGTTGAGAGTAATGTCAGAATCTAGTATTGATTACTGATTAACGTTTGGTGAGAAGTTCGCCGGATTAACAAACTGGTAATCGATTTTTCGCCACGTTTCACATATTGATATTCACTCAGTGATACTATGAGGCATTTAGCCCACCACTAAACGTGTACACTATGTATGCCCGGAAGACTTCCTGCATAACTGTGAAATATCCGAAACCATCAACCAGTCACTCCAGATAAATAAACCATAAATAATCTTATGGAAACTGAATGATTTATCACGACCTCGCTTCTGATAACTACGTCTCTATTACGGACCAGTGCACGAAAGTCAGTTTGAAATAGTGCCGTAAAGCAAAGGCACATGTTGCCAGGTTCATCGAGTCACTAATTTATGTTTCTAGGTATGAATAGTTTGATAGTGATTTACCGCTTTTCTCTAATCAGCTTTAAAAATTCTCGCAAGTAAATATTTTTCAGACAGTGTATCTAGTGTACGGTTGATTATAACGATATTTGTTCTCCTACTTTGGTATATGTTAGATTCACAAATGTTCAACTACTTATCGACAGACAATCTTGCATTTTCCTTCAAAACCCTGCTCGTTTATACATAGCTTATCGGCTGCTGGCATTTACTCCAGGTTACTACTTTTTACTGAATATATCTTTAAAGTTTCTATTGTAGCAGCCAACTGAGACTAAAACAATAAACACGTAGGCTCTTGCATTACTCTGTTTTGTTTTTGGAGAATACTAGGGTTTTCGCAGTCGCCTAAGTGTACCATATCATGCCATAAATAGGCGCCGTAGGTTTTACTGCTATTTTCCAACTATTATATAAAACCATTTCACATGCCGTCCGATCGCAAACGTTAAGTTATCTTGAGAGAAACTAAACAGCTCTGAAGTGCAATTATGACGGTACTCAATTATTCAAATTGTGAGCTATATTCACATTTAGGTAGACAGGTACTGACAGTTAGTTGATTTCCATTAAACACGGCAAGCTAACTAGAGTGTTAATTAACGCTTCGTTTTATTTTGACATGTGAAAAAATATTGTGACCTTTGATAAATAAATGTCTGTTCTTTTCATCAGTATCATGTCAAATTCGTTGCTCTGATTTTTTAAGGTACTATCGTTTATCTTTCGGGTCTAACCAGTACGGTTTTTTGTAGTAATAATGTAAGTTAGATGCTTACGTTTTTCAAAGTTTGCTTAATCGTTTGGAAATGTTTGGCTCTGAATAAATTGTTTTTCCTACTGCTTTTTGATTGTTTGTAATTATGATACGAACAAACTGGAACGGAGTTTGAACACTGTGGCAAAAATGGAAGAGTTGGGGTCAAGTCAACAAAACAGACATTCAGAGGGATGTTTAATTGGGTTTCCATGTTGAATCTACGAAACTTTTGTTATCCCACTTAACGGCCATTCGATTCGATCAGTCAAGTGTAAGCACAGCGTGTGTCGTTTGACCTCTGTTTCTATGGTTGAGTTTCAGTAACAGTAAGCTGATATAGACAGCAAGACATCAGCAAGAAACACATCGTTATCTAATTTGTGGGTGTAAAACTTTTACAACACAATTCGCACACAGCTTGTCTGTGTTTCAGTAACAAAGCTGTTACACCAAATAAAACCAGTTCATTCTTCTTTCTCTTGGAAATTATGTAAATCTTTCATTTGACTACAAGCAAATCGAATGACATTTTCAAAATCTGCTTTGTGGGTTCATTTCAATTTGAAATCTGTATTTTACCAAACGTTCCGTTTATTAGTGGTTGAAGTTCGCGAGCTTTTCAATTCAACACTAAATTGCTATTGAACTTACTTGACAATGAAACTAGTTCCCTGAAAAATGCATGCATCTTACTAGAGAACAGCCTAATCTATTACCAGTAATTCTGCGACGGTATGTTACGGGCTCTTGGATTTCAAGCTAATAACAAGTCAAAGTAATTATCCATTGAGTTCACTTTTATGTTATCAGAGAAAGTTACAAAATTGCTAAGAGAAATTAACAAGACAACTTTCACGCATGATCAAACAAGATAAGCAGCCTCCCCTGCTAATTCTTAAAGTCATAGGGCATCAGTTCGACAAGTTCGCCCCCAGGCGAACCATGGTGGGTTGGATTCAATCCCGTTTCGTTCTACGACATCCCTAAACTCTGCTGCATGTCCTGGCATTATTTTATATTTCCTACGGAAACATGCTTCAAATGTTTCCGACCGAATTTAGACTTACAAGCTACCAGTCTAACAGTTTCTGTTGTGAAGAATCACATGAACTGTAACAAACCTAATGCGACAGAGTTTCCGTAAAACCACATTTTCCTATGTGACGCGTCAGATGTCAACAATTTGATGGCATGATGCATGCCTTCTTGTTCAGCATTCGAAACAGTCACTAAACTCACACGTCATTCAGAGGTGACTCCAGATCATCTATGATTTTTTAACTTGTGTATTTCCCATCGTTTTAAAATCTATGCCACTAACGCCGCTAGAAATCACAGTAATCCTGGCTGACTTGTGTCCATTCATTAACATTCACATATTTTTCCACAGCTTTCTAAAGGTTGTGGATCTCTCAGTATCTTACACCAATGCTCAAATTAATTGTATCCGAGGTATAGCAACCTTTCTATCATTTAATAATTCGATCCGAAGTATTTTTCTAATGCCAGTTTATAGTCTTCTGAGATACTCAAGATACATGTTCATTTCGATTCGGGTATTCAGGTGTATTTGCATAATTCTGTTTTCGTTGAAAATCTGTTAGTTTTAGGGATGTTTGCAAGTGGTCATGAATCCCCACGAAGTGTCCACTAACTCATACAAAACATTTTGTTTTGTTGAACAATGTACAGTATTTCTAAGTTCATTTGTTTAGAGGCTAAACTTTTTTTCAGCTACGTTGTGACATAGTGGAATTGAAATAACATTAATTTCGCTAACTACGTCCACTTGAAACCAGGGTGAGTTCACAAAAAATGCGAATTACTTGTCCATCAAACTGATGTCTACCTGTTGTTTTATTTTCCTACCATTACGCTGTGTACATACCTGATTTTAAGATCAAGGCACTAACCATACTTAGAATGGGTTTATGGTTTTGTCACGATCACTTTGAAACTTCCTCCATCCAGTCACTGGATGTAACTTTTTGCCTTCGCTACGCAAAATGATTCTAGTAAGTTGAACAAAAAATGAATCCTGTACGACGTGCGGTATTCAAACTGCCTGTAAAATACTGGGCAACTTAAAGCATATGCAGATTGAACGTCGTTTTCACAAAAACCGAAGTAATTCGCTTTTGAAACAAACGATGGTGATATTGTCTTAAAAATGAGATTACTGTTCTTCTGTTTGGATTGTTGCAGATAATGATCCGCTGTTTGCAGCAAATTGCATATCACACAAAGTATGTCGGTATAAAAAGACACTTGCTTGCGTACATTGGCTGTCCTAACAAATGTCTGGTCAATAAATATTCGACCGGGTATTTATTCTGCTTCCACATAAATGTCTATTATTTTCAGGTACGAAACGAGTATCCATCTTGCCTCCAGCTAGTGAAAACCAGAGAAGAAACTCCGTGTAGGATCATGCGGAGTGAATACAACTCAATGATGTTATGAGTAATCCATTATACATAACCTCTTTTTGTTTTGTTGCACTAAAAGATAAAACTGCAAACCCCAATAATATTTTGAGTTGCCGTTTTGGTCACTGACTTAGTTCTTTATGAGCTTTGCATGATTATACGAGTTTGTGGACAATTTTACTGACGTTTTTTCTGTCGTCAATAAAGATGAGGGAAAATGAACTTGTATGAGTTAGCAGAAAGCGTCCTACTAGAATATCATCCTCATAATGCAAACATATAAACTAACTCACATAATGTAGGAATATTTTGCTGTTTGGACCAAACTCTGAGATCATCATATACTAAGGTTGATTTTGTTTTGGTTAACCCTTCATGAACTGGTCGATTCCCAGGAATTTCCAAGGTGACACGCAAACAGTAAGTCACTTTCCCTATCTGAATATCAGAGATGTATTTGTAGAAGACGATGGTAACCGGAATGACGCGACTTAGACAGAGCAAGTGATTTCTGTCTTGCCGATCACTAGCATGTGTTGGCAGTTGCTGACTCCTCAAAATAATGCTTTGCACGGTGTCAGAATCTTGGTGCGATTCAGTCAAAGTTTGATTACCCCGTGTCTGAGAAAACTGATGCTATGAAACCAGCTGCCAAGATTTTTATTACTGACGAAGTTAGGAAGTTACACGTATTTGGCTTAAATATGTTAGTAAATCCAGTCACACTCTGATGACAATCCATACCTCAATGTTGAACTAGTATTGATTGTTTGTGTAGTAGGGTACCATGATAAACAACCGTTGCAACATATACCAAACCTGGCAACTTATTCAATAACTGTGGAATTTATGTTGATTATGATAGGTGAGATTTGGCATTAAATGATGGCTTTTAAATGTTCACCCACATATTTTGTGACGTTTTTTTATTTTTAAAGCAACTTGGGCGAGCATATTTCGTGATAGGAATGATTAGTTTATTACTTCTGTGTGTTAAATCATCCAATTTCCTAAATGACTTTGAGAACAGTAATTAGTAAACTGAAAACAATCTATAAGAACACTCATTTTCGTGAAATCGTGAAGAAAATTTTGTACGTAGTCGTTATTATTACAAAACAATGGATTCCATCTTGGGTGTTACACTGAAGCTGTTGCATTCTGGTACACATTTCAAACTATCCCTTCCGAATCGAAACAACAGATGTAAGTTCTTCCTTTCGTTGCATCTCATCAGCTTAGTGTAAAAATGGACTATCTGGAAAATCCAGTTGAATTGAAAAGCCCCAATTACCTGTGATTGATTTTTACGTCATGTTGACCAGCTCTTTTCCACTAACCAATAAAGTGACTGAGGCTTACTGATACGGAATTGTTTATTCCAAAGGCAGGATTTGGAGCTAGAAGAAAGTGCGTTGCTACCATTCAGTCAACGTAGTCATGGTGAGTAGACGAGTGTAAAATGAGCACCAGAACGAACTACATAGTTAGCTAAAATGAGACTATCTTTTCTAATTACAAACAAATGTATGAAAACACATATTTATCTCGTTTTGAGTAAATTTGTAAAAACTCAATAAGAACGTTTACCGACATCGTTTTTCTTTCAATGCAGAAACGAGACGTTGTTATTGAAAAGAATCGTTGACGGTCTGCTAATTTATCCCGCATTTACAAGTTTTCAATTATCTTTTAACTTGCAGCCAGCTTGCCACAGGAAAAGTAGGTACAGTAGTTGTATCATATCATTTGTATCAAATAAATAATAACGCGTCTTACCAGCGTTTGTTGCCACCGCCTGTCTTGTTGATTCGCCTAAAGTTATTTGTTCTATTACCTTGTTGTATGCGTGCTTGCTACTGAAGTTCTTTCGAAGCCAATGAGGTCACACAGGAATCTTTACTCTACGGCCCAGTAGTTGTGAGTGGTTATAAGTGGCTTCAATATTGAGAACACGGTGACCAAAGAAGAGAGAAAATCTTTCCGATCATCCTCATACGATAAGATTTAGAATAACTGTCTTGTGGGTGGCTAAAACATTGTTCCGGTTATTTTACGACAATGAAGGAAGTTTCATTATATTGCAATGCTTCACCCCGATGGTGTTCGAATGAATCCAAGTACATGTCTAGTTTTTCGAATGACATTGATTAAAGTTGACAACGGATGGTCAAAAACAAGAATTATAACTTACTTGTGAACCGGTCAGTATAAAAAACCCATATGCTGAATATACTGATAATTTACTGATATCTTTATTCCAATGAAAAATCGGTACATCATTACAATAAATCACTTGTATATTGAAAAACAGTGTCTGCCTATCTTCTACTTTTGTTTCGACTTGTATCAAATTTGACAACATTGGTTGTATTCAAGCTATGCTATAATTGTAAGGCATTTGTCCACTCTGAGAGATGAACTTTCAGCATTTACATAGTCAGGTTAGTTGAGTGTCTTTAATGTCAATTCTGTTAACGGTAATACTTCTAGACTTCGTTTATCTTACTCTTCGACCAGTGAAGGTAATTATAACCAACAGACTGATAAGATATAAACAAAACGGTAGTAACGTTACACCGGACATTTGATATTTGTACTGAAAAATCAGCAGTGGGAGTCAGATTGTTCGAGGCAAAGCAATTGTTTAATCCAACCAAGAGTTTGGTAAAACAAACAATATGTGATTGTGTCACGAACAGATTAGTTCTAAAGACGCACTATTGCCAAGACGAGTATGGATTTCTGTTCGTATGACGAATCATACGGGAATTCGTTGGGCGATCCCCATGAGAAGTGGTCTTTGAAAGTACAAAAAGCCCACTTATGGACCGTGGGCATCACTTGGTTAAAAAAGTGGACAGATAAAATAGGTATCAACGTTATCAACGGAACGAGGCGCAGAGTGCTATTCTCCCCGTAGTAATTACAACAAAAACTAGGCGAGATTTCAGACTAAATATATAACTTTAAATTAGGGTTTTTTGCAATACATTTTTACTTGAATTTAGCACTTCGACTGGTTTGAATTAGATTAGTTCGCAATCGACGGAAGTGATATTCTCTCATTATCTTCCGCGCCACTTTCACTGACAACTGCAGTGGCTCAGGAACTCGCGCTGTTGAACTGCAGAAAGGCCTCCAACCGGAATATGGTATTAGTAAAACATCATCGTGACTAACGGTGTGCATCTGTTTAATCTGAGAAAATAAGGCGATGCTTTGTTATAAATACATATGAACAGTATTCCCTATCGTTGAGAAGCATAGCAGTCTGTCGTGCGGCGGTTTGCGAATCACCCCACTAATAGAAAGGTTTTCATCTGTTTGTCCTCTGACAGTGAGTGCATCAACCAGGTGACCAGACAATGTCTCACCGCAACAGTGGGCTCCAGTTACAACGCCGCCAAAATGGTGTTCAGGGAAGTGACCATGAACCCGTCGACACCGACGAGTGATGGCTTGGTGACTGTGCTTTTCGGGTCTGGTGTTACAACAGTAACGGTGCGTATACGTGTTTCGATGCACATGCTGGCCGACTCAAAGCTACTTTCTCACTTACCTCCCCGAAAGGATACCATTATAGCTCACTCCGGACGAATCCCAAAATGCTAAGTCAGCCAACATAAAACATTGGTAAAAAGACGTTCATGTATTGAAAGTTCCGAATTCCTTTAGGATGAATGTCAGGAGAAAAATTGTCGTTCTCTAAGCAAATCCGATCACTTATTGAAGCCCTATAGTTTGAATGTACAAATACAGTATTCACTATCATTCGCACTCTCTTCCTCACCCGTTTCTCACAGCCCGTTGACTTTGCTTTCAAAATCCTCGAGTAAATTCTGGTTTGAATCTTGTTACTTGTACTGGTTGTGACCATTTCTGATCACAAAAGCAGAGATCCAGGCATGAGTAGGACCCGCACGTTTCAAATCTTGTAAAAGGTTCATTTATCTAATGAAAATTTGCCACTGGTATAAATCTGTCACATTCCCATTTTCTGTTACTAATCCGAGTCTTTTAGACCTGAAGTCTGTTATTTTAGAGGTATCCCCCTAGGTAAAAAATTTCTTCGGAAATATACCAAAGTTATGCTATCCTTATATGATCGCTCTTGTTGTGAGCAGCCACTGGTAGCTACTTCAAACGGTTTCTATTTCACGTGCTGTTCTTCCTGGTTGATCACGCTTCCCATCCTCTTCAAATGTGTTACAAAGAACACTAGTCATGAGTCTCCCAAAGAATTTGGGGTAAAATTTCTGACGGCTGGTAAGGTAACCAATTACGAGTAAGGTTACACAACTTTGCGTGCTGAGAAATCCTGCTTGTGCAATCAGTCTGGTCAGTCATCTGATGGATTCCATATGACAGTGGATTGGGCGGGTATTTGAGTCCATATATGAAAACTTCTGAGCTCCCGGTGTAACTTCCTAGCTCAGCTGGTAAAGCGCTTGTCGCGTGTGAGCATGCTATTTCTGTCGCCTGTTCGGATCTAATAGAAGCCCAGATTTCACGCAGTTGGGTCTCATCCAAATTATGACATCTGTCACACTACTCATGAGTAACACAATTTTGTTTACAAAAATGTTACCCATCAAGCTCTCAATAAATCAGCAGATGGCGTTACGACTCACGTAAGCGTGTTGACTGTTGGTCATAAGTTAAAGCTGTTTGTATAGTTCTACATACTGCTGACCTTGACCACATTCGTTTCACTGCAAAGATCGGCCACATTCCTGACCATAAAATTCACCAGCGGTATCGAAGGCACGCGTATGTGAATAAATATTCATATATGAGGCATCCATATCAGTTGTCAAAACTAAAGACCGTCTGACCACATATATCATTTCAAGTTGATTGCACTGAACCAAGCTTGGCTGTATTCACATAGAAATATTCTTTATAGATCTGAAAGACATATGCTGGGTATTCTACAAGTGGATGCCTTTGTGATGGATCCCTATCTACAGGAACTAGCGAGATAATTAAGGCGTAACTCTGTAATGATTGTAGTCTGCAGTTCATATAGGGACAACCACCAGCACAGATGCATAAAAAATTAACGCATATTCTCAGTTAGGAAAGTAGTTGAATTTCGGTGATAGACAACTATTTAGGCCATGCAGGATTAAAAAAAGAAGGTAAAATGAGGCGGCGCTTTGATAAAGGAACCCTAATTAAACCCTCAAAAGGTATGGAATGAAACAGCAAGTATTGAAGACCGTTTTATACAAAACTGTCACAGGAGCAGTTGGCGTACACGAAATATGCATAAACATGCACATGTATTTGATTATGGTTTTTTAGGGGCTTTTCATTCTGAGCCCTGATACCCTGACGCGCTCATGGTTCTGTTTGTATAGTTGTGTGCTGTATTCTGTGGCGAGTAAATTAGTCTACTTTGGGAGCGGTAAAATTCAATGGTATCATTCTTTTTTGCCGATACCAGACAACCACACTTGGTTCTGGGTAGATCATTGATGTGTGTTTAAACGCATTACCTTCACTCTTGTACAACACGTCATGTTGTACGTTGCACAATTTGGCTGGTATACTGCAGCCATTGGAAGCGTTCCAAGTTGGCCTGACATCTGGCGTCACAAAATTTTATTCATACAAGACGCGCTTTCCCTAATCGAAGTTCTGGTGAACAATCAACTATTCCAGAAGTATCATACACGGAATGATATTATGAGACGGACATAGATTATCTTTGACGGTCAGAATTTGCTGCCATGTAACGGAATGTGTGACCTAGAAACACGAAACCCTTTTACCTATTGGGAATTGTGATACCAACAAAAGTAAATTAATTCACCAATTAATAGCAGAAGTCATTTCGTAGTTCGCAAACTCTTCTTGATTGATCGTCTGTTTCATCAATGCTTCGGATTCAGACGAATCAGTGTTCTCACTCGTCCCTTGCAAAAGACAAACGTGATAGTTCTGTGCATGGATTTGTGAACACAGTATCATCACCCTTTGCATTAGTTGAGAGACAGCGTGAGAGACTTTGTTCAGCAGAGTCTGTGAGGTGGCCAAGTATACCTTGGTATGATGGCTTTATTGTGTGGCTGTGGTAACTACTGCAGTCATTGAAGCGGAAGTCAGATTGAACCGTCTATCCAGAGCCAGTCAGTATCACAGTCAGCCATCTGATAGCCAAACGTGGTATAAATGTTTAGACATGACCACGGAATGACAACAAGGTTTCTCAGTGCAGTGCTCCTCTGGTGAAGTGTAAAGTAGTGGGATCGAAAGTGAACAAGCAGGTTGCAATGAATCATAATGATGCACCGTCCATACTGCCCTCAAGATACTCAGAATTGTAATCTGCAGGACGCCCTAGAATTAGGCAACAGGCAACAAAACCCGCAGTCCAAACCAAACGGCTTGCTTCAATTAGCACTCAAGGCTCGAGCGTGTGTAACGGGTCTGATTATTTGATTTTTTCAGTCCTCAATGGAGTTCAGATCAACGAACAGACCTGCTAACTGAGTCGAGTGGGCGAACGGGCAGTCAGGTTTGTCATATACTTGGCATGTTGTTCCCCTAATTTCGTTCCAGAAGTGTGATCTGGTTCCAGCATAACAATCCACCCAGACCAAGCTGCGAGCGGCTACTTTCCAACAAAATAAACTAATGGAAGTGCGATCCAACATAATTCAGTACAATAAAAGTCGGATAGACAGACAGACACACCTCAGGGCTCAAATATACGAAGTGTCTTCGGTGAAGTGATCTTGTCGATACTAAGCCGTTATCACTCATCTGCATGTACAATCTGTACAGTTGGCTTTCAACTAATCATTCAGTACTTCGTAAGTCCCTTTCACCTCTAAATGCGGCTTTTTATTAATTAGCGTTTGGTGGAAATTTTGTCGTGATAGCGCAATCCGTTAGGAGATGCATCGTATTTTTACTTCGTCTATTTGCACTCACCGTTGCGTGCTGCTTCTTAGGTCAGCGTTAACTCGCACGTATTGAAGCATGTGTGGACAGCCAGGTGTTGTTGATCGTGGACCATGATGGCCAAACCACTGGGATGCCGAAGCTGAGTAAATTGAGTAGTACTACGCGTACATCCCACCCTCACCCACAACCAACTAATCTGGCTGCTCGTTCGCCCACTCGACCCCGTTAACAGGCCTGTTCGTTGATCTGAACTCCATTGAGAACTGACAACTTCAAATATTCAGACCCGACATGCACACCCGAGCCATGAGTGCTAATTGGTTTGGACTGCTGGTTTTGTTGTCTGATGTTTACTTCTGGAACGCACCGTATTTATAAATGTAACTACTGTCAACTTAAGAAGTAGTTGAGGTATAAATTCTTTTTTCAACAAAATGGTATAGCGAGCAAGCTCGTTCTCGTCTATTTATCATCATACAGTTTATATGAAATAGTTTGTCAGGGAGTGGCGAACAAAATAGGGAACAAGCTCAAATGAGGTCTACCACGTCACAAGTAAACAAGAAGACAACGTTTTAGTAAAGTTACGTGAAAATTATGACGCAAATGGAACTGTGACAGTTTAATCGATCATGCTGTGGGTGGTGGGTCACGGCAATCGCACAATATGAACAAAGCGCTTCTGAGCGCATAAGGTGGATTTGCCAATCAAATCCCGATCATCTCAGCTGTTGCCAAAATTCAACATCTCATGGGTTCTGACTTGGCGCCTTTAACTTGAGTAATCGGACGAAAAGAACAGGCCTGGTTGGCGGTATGGCGCAAATCGACTGGATGTGTCACAGTTGTGTCAGTAATTGTCTTGGTTACTCTGCTATTGATCCAGATTGGATAATTCTCGCGGATACCTTTAGATAGATGCTTGGGAGTGCGACCCACGTAACTAGTTGCACAAATGAGGATACACCGAAAAAACTGCAGAAAAGGGCACTTTAACCGTAGACACAAGGCTGGAGTATGGTTGGGACAGATCGGTAATTTCGCAGCCTAGAAACTTCTGTTGACGACAATGTTGCTTATGTTGTTACCTATTTTGTCCGGTTTACCCCGGCAACACTAGTTCGCGTAAACAGTATGTATTCAATCCGATGGGGAATAACCGAATGCCAGGTTGTTCACCGTCCTTCTGATGACTACTCTTCAGATTGTTTGACTTTGATTTTATTTGAATCATTCAAGGCCGTGTCACATGATCGTTGTTAAAACAGCAACTCAACATGGGACAATAAATCTTCACCTGAACTACTCAGCTGGATTGATTTAAAGGCTCACAAGGTCGGTCTTAAGTTAAACAGAATGACTTGTTGGTGAAAAGAGACGGCGTGACACGCCAGAGCGTTTGCAGTCATATGTCGTCAAGGTAGGTTGAATTCCAAAGGCTTCAAGATACTGAAGCATATGACGTGGATAGTGAATTTGACGTGACCAACTCAGACGTTTTCACTTAGTATTTTGAACAGGAGGGTCGAGGCTACGGATAAGAGATTGTTGAGCCATGCACAATCGAATAATCACCAGAACGACTAACTGGCCACCTTGATGAATTTTACGTCTTGACGCGTTAACATCAGATTTTATTTCCTAACTCATGGTTGCTACCACGAAGTCTGCAATCGCTTTAGGCCAAGAAAAAGTGGCAAGTGTGAACCCGTGTCAGAATAAATCACTCCTTTCCCTGGGAGCACAGTTTGAATGCCTGCGTCGGGATACGGTCATCGCTCATTCTACGGACGTGGTCTAGGCAGCTAAGCTGATTGAGCATTTGCACGGCTTCGATCGCCGCAGTACCTCACTGTTTGGAACCATATCCGACGACCGAACACCGAGATGCGTCCTAGACATTACAAATGGAAACGGTTCAGACAGCACATGCTCCACTGTTACGATGTCCAGGCTCCACTGTCGCACAGGAGTACAGGCTGCACCACTGAATGGTACATAAAGAGCTAAGTGGACATCTTTAAGCTGTGATTCTTCCAGACACATCTTTCAAGACAACAAAAAGCAGCACTTACCTTCGCCACATCAGCTCGTAACTTGCGATCCACGGACAAACCTTTCAACAGATTGCTACCCAAGTAGCAGGAATCTATGTAGCCGTCAAAAGTGCTTCCATTGGTGCGAATTTCAGGTGTAGGAAAATGTCGTACTTGTGTTAATATGCGATCAAAACGTGAATGCTGTAAACGCAAAAGCCGTGGCCAGTCACTGTAACACATCCTCACTGTCATCTGCGAACAGAAGCATGCGCATCGTTGAGGTATGTAACTGGGTTGTGGCGCCGAAACGTTAAATATTCAGTAGGCGCCCATTCGTCCGGTACTGAAGCTCAACGCTCTCGTTCCAAGAGTTCTGAAAAGCAACTATCAGCATCTAGTCAAATATGAACTAAATAGGAATTGAGCCAAGGCACAACCCTGCCTCACATCAGTGACAATGTCAGGAACATCACAAGTCGATCCACATGATTGCACCTTCGAATTCATGTCCACATGCGACATTCGAACCATATTGACAAACTCACCTGGACATTAAAACTTACTACGCGCTGTCCACAACGTCTAACGGTTCACGAAATCGAACACTTCCAGAAAGTTCACGAACATGGCATGCGGAGGCTGGTTCCGTTTCTTGCATTTCTCCCTAATTTCTCGAGCAACAAACACCAAGTCGATCTTACTGCAAATGGCCCGGAATCCGCATTGTTCCTCAGAAACATTGGCCTCTAAGACTTCCGTATTCAGTCGGTTCGAAAGGATTCTTGCAAGAACCTTGCATGCGCGGCTCAGTAGACTTATGCCCCGATAGCTGTCTGGGCATTGCTTTCTACTCTTACCTTCGAACAAAGGAACGGCAAGGGCATCCTTGAAAACTTGTGGCCTCACCTCGTGCTCCCACATGGAGTAAACCAGTTAGAGCAGTGCACATTCCATCGCCGGCCGGCCATTCTTCAGCATTTCACCTGGCAATCCATCTTCACCTGCAGCCTTCCCGTTGCGCAGCTGACCAATCGCTTTCTGCAACTCTAGCAAATCCAGAGTGAGAACAAGTGAAGACTTGATGGACTGTTGCGGTAGGCTGTTCACGGTCACCTAATCAATGGTAGCATGACGGTTTAGTAGGCTACCAATTGTTTGCGCCAGACCTTCATGATGTCCTCTGGCTGGGTGCACGAACAGTCGGTATCCAGGTTTACAAGTGCATAAGTCGACTGGATAGATGGACCGAAGATCGCTTTGAGCAAATCGTATAACTCCTTA
>JTDE01000335.1:238173-250136 GCA_014338405.1 Paragonimus skrjabini miyazakii
GCGGGCTTGACGAACCTTGTAGATGACTCGGAATGCTTCATTCGGCTCAATTTGATGACCATACATTCACCAACACTCCCACCCCCCTCCACTAGACTGTGATCCGCCCCATGTCTATGATTCTAATGACCTATTTGACTTCCTCTAATCTTTCATATATAAAACGCATGTACCCTATGTAATTGTAAAAGCCCGATGAGAATTACCGAAAACAGCTGTTCGCATAACTGACTTCTTAGTGACACATTAGTCAACATGTTTGAGCTGGCATGAGTCAACGATGTGCACAAGGATCCTGTGTAATCATCGCAGGGCTGAATACTTAAAAACTATCTTTGATCCTGTCAATATGTATCAACCAACTGATATCCCAGCAATACAAAGATAAGGTTACGGAAGGGAATGTAGGTAACGAAAACTTGATCACCATAGTGGTTTTTACTTTGTAGTTTTGTTCATCTGTAATACAAGCCGGATTAATAAAACCTGTTCTGGGTAAAACACTTCCGTTTTGGACGACAGTGGCAAAAGAGAGTTTCAATGTGACAGGCATTCAACAGCCAAGACAGCCTGAATCGACAAATTTCCAGCTCCCTTAATGAAAATTCTTTATTATAGGGCGTTGTAGGGCGTTGACTACATCACTCTGAAGAAAATTTGCCACAATGTGACGGTCATGTTGATCACACTACCGACATGTTGAACTTCAGTGTCCAATCTGACAGTATAAATGACATTTCTTGAGAGCCCTGGGTGGAATGAGAAGAAGATTATTCAGTCTACTTAGTGTACATATCACCATCAATGTTTGAGTCATGGTGACTCAGCTGATCCGACACGCCCAAATGAGTCAGCGCTATCCACCACCCTACTCGCGTTGACCTATCGACCCCAGTCGAACACGACAGTGACGGATTTTACATGATCACAAGTAGGCAATTATTCGGTTTGCGATGTCAGTGGCAAACTCACAACCAATATGTTGACAGAGTTTTTGTTTGCAACTAAACGACTACAATGGCCACTGATGTGTTACCAAGTGCTGATGCGTGTACAAGTCTACTAATTCGTACATTTGTTACCGAATTACAAATGCTGTTAAGGCGCAGTTGCTTTGATCGATATAAAGTGAATATTACTCACGACAATCACATTCACACAGACGTTTAGTCCAGTCCATTTCTAAAAGAGGGTTCAGACCCGGGTCTTCGTCTTGATGGAGCTTGTCAATAGTGTACATCCTAACCCCACCGGGAGTTAAACTCCAGCCATGCTTTCAGAAGGCAGCTGGGCTGATCAACATGTTAATGACCTCGTATTGGGCGCGACCCAATAAATAAATATGAACTCACAGTCACATTTGTCGTCCGACTGTCTTGACAGGAGATAACGTACTTTTCCGAAAACTTCAGTCGAATAGGGTAGCAGTGAACAGGAATTTTTCATTATGTTTGCGTAGTAGGTAACTACAGCATGGTTGTTAGTGAAAAATAGTTGTCAGAATGTGATAGAAAATTAGCTCATTCGACATGTTACTAACCGCTGCGCGGTAGCTGGGCTTAACTGTGAGCATACTCGTTAATAGCCCAAAGGAGGCTGAGTGAGTAAACATATGTCTGCGGGTTGTAAAGGTCAGGGTTGTATAACTAAATATCGATGTCTTCACAACGGTCAAACAATAAAACATCCAAAGCCATGATTAATTTTGGGCATAAACTCAATCAGAGGGATAACAATCGCCCTGGATAATGATATATTCACGACACAAATACCTGTTAGATTCTGGAAGATATACATCCAACGGGCGCCGTGTGTGCTAAATGAAATATTTCTTAAACGACATATGTGATCAACGATGAGTTTAATCGTCAGAAGGTTATAAATAATAACCGTGGAACACATTTTCTTGACTATCTATCTGGAATGAGGGAACAATAACAAATCTGGAAATTCATTGAGGCTGATTAAAATATTTTTGCAAAGAAACCAGCTTACTTACACCTAATTTTTCCATTCCATTATGAAAAGTAAATGCGGTTTCCACTAAGGTGAGTGTTTTCACTTCTGAAACTGGTTGCACAGGTCTGTGAACTGGGTCGCGGCTTATGCTTGTCTTCCGTCATGTTACTGAATCAGATCAAGGGCACACAACACTTCAGATGCTCCAAACAAAACTAAACAAATATCTTGTCCGTTTCAACTCAGGAAGTTGCTTTATACACCACAGCCAATGAGTATTCATCATTATCTTGGCCACTTCCTTGACATACACAACGCTTTTAAAAGTTGTCGATTCAGTTTTATGGACAATTCTTTTACAAAATTGTAGAGTTAGATAAGAAACCATGATAGGTACGGATAACATAATGATCCGATTATGCCCGGGTACGGGTATATGCAGATTTTAACGGGACCTAGTTGTGGATGTTCATATGCATTTAGAAAGATCAAAATGGGTGGAGTGTTTAGCTTTGAACAACATTTCTGAGGCAAAATGCCTAAACGTGTCACAATGCTAACAATGAATGCCATGAGACTTGAATGAGGAATACCGATACAGTTAGGCAAGAACCTTATGGATCTAGAAAGTAGTTTGAAATGGTTGATCATAAGTCCAGGATAAACCAGAAGAGAGTCAGTCGGGCATTACGCAGACAATCATAAACTGGGAATAGGATTGCAAACGGTCGGTCCCGGTGACTACGTACGACGTGGGGGACAGCTGTTTAGACCTAGTTGGGTCTCGCCAGTACCACGCACCCCAGAGAATCGAACCAACGACCCGTGAATAAGTGACGGATTGTTGTCCAAGTACCTATCCACTAGCCCACCGTGTTACGTTTGTGAGAAAAGACTAAACGGCTTGAAAACTACTTTGGACGTAAAACGTAAGAGATGTTTTTCCTCTTTAGTAAAACGTCGTCAACACGAAGAGAGCTTGCCAAATGGTTGTTCCTCGTAACACCTAGACAATCGAGGAATAGAGCGTTAGGATGAAGCTTGTTCCCAAGTCGTTTTTGGAGCAACCATTAAAAACTGCAAGTAATTCATCCTTCTAAGAAAAGAAAAGAACCCACCAATAAAGTCGGACGTCGTTAGCATTAAACATCCAGCTAACTAATTGGTTAAGACCATCCTGTAGAGCGAAGGAGGATCTACCCCAATGTCTAGTGCTAAAGAGGACATTGTGCGTATAACTTAGGGGAAACAAGTCCATGGGAATGGAAATATGGTTCGCATAAACGGAAACGAATAATGAAGAACGAATAACTAGAATCTCGACGACTGAGGAAGGCGCATGACCATATAAGTGTATAACCGTGCAACGACGCGAAGCACGTTCGCTTAACAACGTTACGTTGGAAGGATGAATAACCGTACTCCTTTAAAAGGGAAGCGAAAGTAAGTCCGTAGCAATGTATCCAAAAGAAATGCTATACTTAAGGAAACAGAAACCGACTCTATTGTATTTGTTATTAGAGGACGAGAAAGTTGAACAGACAAAAGAGAACAGTACGTCATAACTAGACCGAGAGTGACGTTCTGCAAAATGATGTGGATCTGTGTGGGAATTCCGCAATAATTGACCTTCAGTCAAACAATTTCAATGCTCACTGATAGCGTTAGCGGACTCCTGAATGATCCAAATGAGAAATTCTGCTTGGACAGTCACTCACCTGGACAATTTGGTAGATATCATGTAACACAACGGGTTGAATAAGTAACTGAGTCTAAATCTGAACATCCCGAGCTTCTCACTTTGCTTCAAAGCTCAGACTGCACAGCACTAGGTGTTTCCGGGCATGTCGTTTCTGTCGCTGTGTCGAATTCAACTAGAGTCCAGATTCTCACAATTGAGTCACTTCTAAATTATCAAATCTACCAGAATACTTGGAAGTTTCAGAATTTTCCGAATATACTCGAACACCAACGCTATACATACTGTAGCGAAAAGGCGTCCAATAAAGCACGATCTGTATTGTCCAACACACTAGTTCACATGCTACGCGCGTGTTCGTGTTTATGAGTCAGAATTCTAGTCCACAACACCCTCAGGTTTCCGCCTGCCAATCTTCGTCCGTTGGTCCGATTCCGTTGAGCGATGGCTCGTCCGGTCGCTCGTGTTGTCCTCCATCTATCCACTGTGAGCTTTGACTGTCCTTCTCGACCATGTCGAGATATTCTCCCGAGTGTTGGAATAATCGAGCCTTCGATTTGGTCGTCCATCCTATTTTGCGTGCCATGTCTCGCCGACGACTCATCCTCCCGCGTTGAGGCATTCCGCCGAATGTTTGAATACTTGCCCCTCCGGCCTGACAGTCCACCACAATACAACCGGCTGATACTTGGATGTACCCTTCTTTGATACTGGTGTGATGTCAGCAGTTCCCCAATAGCAAACAAGTTTTTTCTACGAATATATAAGTATATTCATGAAAAGACCAATCAAAAGTTCAATGCGCCCAATGATTATAACTACCAACAGTTTATCTGGTTCCTCCGGTTCGCCAGCTTTACGTTGCATCATCTATAAATATACAGCTGTGTGTTTGATAGGGAGGGAGGTGCCAAGTTTGCTAGCATGTAAAGGGAAACCGCGGTGAAAACCTCTGAGTTATTTAAGACTCACCTTGGTATTCCCGTAGTCTAGATGGAATTTGACTGATACTAATTGAACATCACCTATATCTGGTGGCAGGTTTCACTATCTTATAAACGTTTCAGACAGCCCCTTTCGAAAAGTAGCAACAAGCTTGAGCTTTACTTTCGTTAAAGTTCGGTAGTAGTGCGTATCACTGTTAGGACCGCTATTTGAACCCCAGTCCGCGCTCCCATTAAACAGCCTTGTTAACCACAACACCAGTGACCACATACTAGGTCAGCCAAGTTATCATATTTCAACTCTAAATCGAATTTACTCAGTGGAAACGCTCTGGTCACCAGATCGCCTCCAGAGGAGACATTTCAATCTTCATATTAACTCCGATCCGTGGTTCAAGGGGTTGGAACCCTAAAATATGTTGGAAATCACAGAAGTCATTGAACTTTTGACGTTTTGACTACGGATTTGAACTGACCATCTGGTCAAAGTTTTCGAATTCAAATAAACATTCAAACTGACCCAATTCAAAAGCACTTGGTTCGAGTTCATTAATCCATCGCATTAAGTTTGAGAGGTCTGCAAGAGTACGTGCGAGAAGATCAGGGCTGAAACGACTCATTGTCTCGCTCAGTCAATAGGCCTAGCTTTCCCAATAGTAGTGCGAAACACGATTATGGTTTGTTTTCATCATAGTTTATCCGTGCCTAAATGGAAACACCATCTTCAAGGCTGTAGTTAGAATTGTGCCAACCGGTTTCAAACTCAAATCTAAATAGTGAACGCCAACGACCACGTAGAGGAACGTAGCCGTCGTCTCACCTCTCACGCGGCCCATCTCGTGATATGCCTGTCTAATTGACGCCCACTATCCCAACCTGTACGTGCACGCCCACACATCCATCGGCCCGAAAACCTTCTTCCACATCGGAACGCACGCGCACGCGGTCACCACCTGCAAACTCAGCCAATTGGAACGCTTCAACTAGATGTGATTCAGTGCGGTCAATACACAGGTACGCATGACGCGGTTGGACCCGGATCGGAACAAGGAACAACACAATTGAACGGAACAGGACACTGTCCGGTTGAGCGCCACTGCATTAAGCTTGTACACCGATCCCACCAATAACTATCCAAACTATTTGATTTAACTTTTCGTTGACTATAATTGAGGTGTCGTTATTTGTTAGTGGGTACTCAAGCTATCTCGGTTAAAAGTTCCACTACAGGAATTATGTATCAGAAAAAAGAATCTGGTTTCTTGTCGAACTGGGTGATCTTTTGACCCGATTGCTAGTCTTCCTCTTAAGGAATTGATCGATGTTTATCACAACCACAACAGAAAACCGAAGGTGAACTGTTCAAAAAATTGGCCTGATCAGGGCGCCATATGATTGCTGGTTACATCTAGCTACTGGCCTCAGACATTCTCAAAAAGTAGGCAACACTTAGGAAGTAGCTTCGGGAAAGACCAACTGAAAAAAGACCATTAATGTAGAGAGGAAAAATGATCAAAAAGAAATCCACGGAATATTTCGAAAAATGTCTGATAGGATAGCAGATGTAGGAAAAATCTGAAGACGGAACCCATAGTAATAAAACATAAAGGCAAAATGTTGAAAAGTTCCATTTCTCCGATTGTAATTAGATTAAGGACCAAAATAAACTAGTAGACTTATTGTTCTTCTTTGAGACCGCGAACTTTTGGTTATATTCATAGAGGTTTAAGAAGGACCACGGCCAACCGACCAGAATAAAATACTCAGTTTCCACTTGCAGGATCGCTGAGCCCTAAATCAACCGCGTAACATTGGGGCTGAACAAGAAAATTGTCGGTAGACGACGGAACAGTTTCATGTATGGAAACAATGTCAGTGTCATTTACATAATTTGATGGCGTTTTGTAACCATCAATACCTCTTACATGACAGTTCAGCCTGTCGCAGGCAGTATTTAAGTTCCAAAAGTATAAACTTAAGCACCTGTCTTCAAGGGTGACCAGTGATAATTCGAAACATATTAGGAGTTCGGGAGTTTTTAAGGGGGCCGGAAAGACAAAATCGCAAACTGAAGTCGATTAACAGCAAAAATTTAAAAAAGATGTTTCGGCAGACAGTTGGGGAGACATATGTAGGGGATAAAATGATCCTTTTGCCTTGGGATGTACACAGTTTCTAAACGGGAACAGTTAGTAATCAATCTTTTTTAGTGTTTATTGAAAGGAATTGGACAATGGTCCATTGACTTTATCTAAGTTAATTTCTTAAAGATATTTTTTTGGTCCGTTCGATTAGGGCAACTCCACAACTGCATTCTTGGTGACACTGTGTTAAGATGGTTGGAGTATTATTTCCTTCCACTAGGGCTTATTGTCACACTGGTTCGCTACAAGGGTGGGTCCATGGTCCCTCTTGTTCAGATTGTTTGCCCTTTGATTACCGAACACTGTAAAATCAGTGGCGTTGTTTTCCGGATTTAACATAAAAACTGGCAATTTGTAGATTGTCAGGAAGAGGAAGAAATTCTGCGGAGTAACTTGAACTATTTTACACAATGGTTAATAGAAAACAGCTGTCCAATCAGCAAGAACAACTGCGAAATCATGCAAATTTACCACCAAGTTTCTGCTGATTACTACTCTGGCGTTGCATATAAACAAACACTACATGAAGATAGAAAACTTTTTACCATTGTGACCTTCCTCGAAAACATCGGCAATAGAAAAATTCATATAATGCAAATAATTAACATATATTAAAGTTAATGTTATGTTGACAGTGTAGATTATCGTAAGTGATAATACCCATTCTTATCTTCATTGTATTTAGTATTGAATTTAACAGTCCACGGGTTCTTCAACAACGTCTAGATGGTGGTCTAGCGACACGAGGGTCATTAAAAGGGACCTTCGTAACCCTGACCCCTGTTGTACTGAACGCTTGCCTCTGGCATAGTGTAACAAAATCTCGTAATGATCATTGGGCAAATCGCCCGGGATATGGCGATATTCAGTTCTTGCAAACAGTTGGCTTAATAGGATAATTACTAATGACTGTTTGCTATTGCGACAACTTGTCCATCATTCACATACGAAGGTGGTTGGGCGTTCAATCTTGATATTTAGGTCGGACATGATGAAGTCACTAGCGCAGTGATCAACACGGCTGTCACATTAATGAGTGATCGGAGTTCTAATCCTGGGCCTGGCATAGATATGTACTGCTGACGAGCCCTAACAAGAACAAGACTCAGAGATATTGCTTCTTTTTTAAGTGGATAGACTGATCCATTGCAGTATGAACGCTACGACCAACGGTGAGTGACGTTCAGATCGTAATTAATGGAGTCAGAAGAACAATGTCGCGAGCAAGATGTGATAGTCAACGTTTCAACCACCTCCGGTAATCTTCATCAGGAATGTCATAATCGAAATCACATTAACAAAAGAAAAGAGGTCACGTGGGGTTCAATGTAGTCAGGTCAACTTGCGTTTCAGCTGAACAGATTTGTCGGGAACGTTGCCCAGTAAGTACAGGTGGGAGTGATGTAAATAAGATGCGTCTGTGTCTGGTGTTGTTTAGCATTTCGCGCCACACCGGCACACAGGGGTTTGCTATCATTGCGGTTGTCGCATGCGAGTTACGTTTGACCGGTGAGAGCTTCAGCACAGCGCTGTTCCGTATGGAAAGGTAGACCCTTATGAAACACTCAGGCTTAGTGAAAACAAGTTGCAATTCCCTGACAGTACATGTAGCTTCTGAAGTTGGTATGCGTCTTTTAGGGGTGAACCCCGTGTACCTATTGCGTTCAGCAACATGTACATTCAACTGCCATCTTGCTTCCCCCAAGTAGATGGCATCGCCATCATCGCCTTTGGTTTTGTAAACGTTTTTAGAGACGAGGTCCTTAGAGTACATCACCAGTCGTTCTGGAACACTATCAGTCAGAAGTAACATCTAGATGGTATACTAAGGGAGGACGCAGCGAATGTTTTTTAGATGTTCGCTCACGATGCGGTATTTCAACTGGGAAGATCCGGTCTGTTTGGTGTTTTCTAAAAGTCAACAGGCGTCCAGTTGTATTTTCAGTAAAAGCGTGTGAATATTAATTGGTGACTAGTAGTTCTTTATCGCGTTGTTTTCAGGATTTCACCAGTTCAAATCTTATTAGCTCCGTTAAGGAGAAATCGGATTATCGTTCTTCTCATGCCGAGTGGATACGACGAACTGAACTCGAGATGTTGATCAAAATGGGATGGATTCCGTTATACAGAAACCTGGAACCCATTATTCTTATCAACTTTAGCCAGGCAGTCTAGAAAATTAAGTGAACGCTCTGCGGTTTCAGTTTCTGACGTGAACACATATGTTGCATTTTGCGTTGAGGAACCGTAGAGACTGGTTGCAACTGGTCCGTTTCATGGGTATGAATGGACCACCCATATGTCACCAACTTCGAGGAAGGCAGTTAAACACATTCACAACCTGTGCATCCACGTATCCTAGAAAAAGATTAGTCGCTGTAGACACAGCATGGGGACCCATAGCTACACCATCGGATGGCTTGTAAAACTTTTGGTAAATGTGAAGAAGGTTGAGTGTATGCAAAGTTCAAAACTAGATACAATTTCTGAAGATAATAAATTACTGTACACACTAAGAGAGTCATCATTTTCTGACAAAACATTAAAGAAATCAGTGTTGTCTTTTCAGTAAACTGGTGTATAAGGAGGTCACAGTGGAACTAAGAAAAGTTCCATCAATAGGTAATGTCAAATGTTTTTGTTCAAGAACACCTTAAGCACGACGTTCAAACGGCACGACCTTACTCGTACTGTGTTTATCATGTTCAGTTCACTTCACCAAAAATCTCCCTACTACTTATCAGCGATCAAACTGTTGCTCAACAATATTAATGATGCAGCAACAATTACTCGAGGGGAATGCAACAGCTACTCGAAAATCTACCTGCAAATCACTTTGTATCCATCACAATACGGTGTTCCCCATGTAGTGATTATCAACATAAAGGCCGCATACTCCAAGGAGGTGTATGCTATGTGGGAACCACTACACTTTTCCATGCTGTATATTTGTGGGATTATTTATGATGGAATACAATGCCGCACTGTAAGATAGTTTAACACCATTTCAATATTGTTTTTACTGCACGACCACTAGGCGTTTGCTACCTGGCAGTAGTTTCTCTCGGTAACATAACCAGATCACGCTGGAGACGAGCGGTAGCTGACCAATATGTCCCCAACACAAATAAGCTCAAGTTGACCTTGTCCGCTGGTGCTTCCTCGTAGTTAACAACTGTCTGGTCTTTCCAACATCTTAGATAAACTGTGTATTAACATCTATAAAGAAGAGGAGTGTACCGATTGGCAATCATATCAAAACTGACAACTCAAACGGCGGCAGAAGTACGTGACACTCTTAAGTATCTATTACATTCGGTGTATTCGGTGAATCTCCAACTTTCTGTCCTTACTTAAGCGAAAACGGAACTCCCATTTTCTCTCTCAAAGTTGGTGCGACAGGACTCAATTCCCAACAAATGTATAGCACAATGATCAAACGCCAGTTGAGCGCACTAACAAACACAAATACCACCGTACACATGAGGTAGCAAAAAAGATATTACATTTGGTAAAACTCTTGCCTGAAGCAAGTGTGACATCGATATTGCAACATTAGTACTTATAATCCGTGCTGTTAATGTGCAATTCCTTTAGCACCTAAGCAATTCTAAACACGTTATTAGCCTGCAGACAACACTTCTGATAGCTTGTCTACCTGCGAGAAGCATTCATTCACAGTGGCCTTGACTCTGACCAGACGGTACTGCGGCTCGGGTGCCGCTCACGTCCTGGAAGAAAAAACAACCAAATGATTAAAACTCAATGAAATAAGTCTAAGTGGAAGAACTACAGACAGTATGTACGCAAGTACACCATTGATTGCGGCGCATAGCCATCCCAGATAACGTAAGAAGCCATCGATTTGAGTGAACACGATGACTCCAACTGAGCACGGGGAGACTTGACCAGTTTACTCAATAGGACTCACAAGGTCTTCATGTTTCGTGACCAAATCGTTGCTTGATCATCATGTGGTTTTACCAAACTGCTGATGGTTTCATTATGTAAAGTCCGGTACACTAAACGCTCAGTTGCCATGCGGAGTACGTGACCCAACCATTAGAGTCTGTGCACTTGATCGTGTATTACGAGCGTTTCGAAGCGCGCGCTGGCGCACGACGGCAATTACTCAAACCATCATTCAACTTGATGTGGCATAATTGGCGGAGATAATGATTACCAAACATAGCAAGTTCTCTTCGCGAACGGGCCACGTTTCCGAACCATAGAGCGGGATAGAACACACGCAAGCATCATGGGCTCTTGCTTTCGGTAGATGACATACGTTGACAAGGGCAACCTGCGCCTTTGCTAGCCTCGCTGGTATCTCATCGGCAATGTTACAAGCTGATGAGATAATGCCACCCAAGTGGAACTGTCCATTCCCGGGCGGATTGGTTGGGAAAAAGAAAGTAGCAATGGAAATGCCCGTCTCGAAAAAGCACTTTGAAGGTGTGAAACGTATTCCGTACAAATTAGCCCGGTCACACATTGTGTTCAGCATGCTCTTTATGTCCTCGGCAGAGGGGCTAAGCAAGACAGTGTTATCCGTGTACGTCATGTCAAGTAACAGCGTCAGGAGAATCTCAACACTAAGCTCACCGGATCCCTCAACGCACCCTAAACTGGATCGCAATCCTGCCTGTCCTTCACGAACCCGACACGCCCTGGGTCTGGTGAACCGACTTACATTAAGGCCAGTGAGCAACCTAGACACAACGGACACTGGACTGATACCTCCATGGTCATCACATAGAATCCTTTTCGGAAACGAGAGTTACTGCCGCTAAGCACCATTCGCAAAGTGTTACTTCCGCTTTCCAAACCGACTAAAAGAGTTTCAACAGTTCTTATATCGACCTCTTCCCGCCGTTCTTGATTCGGCACAACAGCCTTGTTACACCTTAGTAACTTGAGCTGCAAGGCCACTTCCGTTTCCGGAACAGAGCCGCTGGAACGCAAAAGCTGAACGTTCGGGGTCTCATCGTCTACATGGTCCGGTTGAGATCAGTTAAACCAGTCTCCCAAATGTACAACCTGTCTGGCAATTCAGTGGAAATAGTAGTTGATACGTGAACCGTATTTTCACAAACACAAATCAGCTTTCTGTTATTTCCAGAGGAAAAGGCTTGTTCCATTTCTTTCGGCCGTTCGACCAATTAGCGCTCACGGTCTTTTTTCGGTCAGGTTGCGTTTAAGTTCTCGACGGTCGTC